>WNWK01001472.1:0-202500 GCA_009830355.1 Cherax destructor | reverse complement strand
AAGGTACGCAGTGCTTTACCGACCGTACCACACTAGATGAAAAGCTGTAAGCCTTCCTGCCTGAAAGCTGGCTGCCTTGGAATAACGTCTAGCGAAAGCTGGATGCCAAGGTATTGGACCAGTGTGGTACGGTCGTTAAAGCACTGCGTACCTTGTCATGAGGTTCGTAGGTTCGAGTCTCCGTCGGCCAGAGATCAGTGTTTGTGAATATTTCGCCTGCTCTTGCGAATTCCTAGCATTGTAAAAATCTCTAGTTGTGTCGATGCATGCAGGGATGAGATGAAAAGCTGTAAGCCTTCCTGCCTGAAAGCTGGCTGCCTTGGAATAACGTCTAGCGAAAGCTGGATGCCAAGGTATTGGACCAGTGTGGTACGGGCGGTAAAGCACTGCGTACCTTGTCATGAGGTTCGTAGGTTCGAGTCTCCGTCGGCCAGAGATCAGTGTTTGTGAATATTTCGCCTGCTCTTGCGAATTCCTAGCATATATATATATATATATATATATATATATATATATATATATATATATATCTCGGGAAAGTGATAATTTCTTTGGTCCATAGAAATTGGTTGGTTGGTAGGTTTAAAGCCTATCAACTACTCTAGGGTCATTAAGACAAGAATACTTTAATCTCTAAAATAGGGAATAAAGTAAACCCTTGGCACCGCTCAAGGTATATATGTGCTCCATACAAATACACTTTTTTAAATATTCTATGATTTTCAGAATATTTTTCTTGGCTCTTATTATAATTGATTATATATATATATTTACCTCTTTTAATTTTATATTTAATTGACTTTTAGAAAATTTACCTATTTAATTTTATGGTTACTTGCATGTAGATCGCTTTGTATTTTGCACTTTTGCCTGGGATAATTTAATCGAGTTTAGCCATATCTGTTGACCGTGAGATTCGATTGAGTGAGAAGGTTGAGATCAAAGGTTGGGACAGTGAGAGGTCAGACGCATCCCGCGTTGGCCGGATGCTGCGACTGACAGGCGCCGTATTGAGGATGTCATCCTGGATGGCACAAGCTGGACGACGATACGGCCAGAGAAGAAATGGGAGACACGAATGATAGAGGAAGCTGGAAGTAAATGGAGACCGACAAGAACAGGAGACTGTGAGGAAGAGGAGTCTTTGGGATGAGGACGAGTCTAATAGAAGTAGGAATAGGCTGGTGGGAAGCGAAATAGACTTGTGAGAAGAGAAGTAAGCTAGTAGGAAGTGGAAGAGACTTTTGGGGAAAGAATGAGGCTAGAAAGACGAGAAAGAAAAAGTAATCATTATTACATTCATGGGGGAGGGGGGGCAGGGCCTTTGGGAATGTGGGACAATCAGTTGTGATGAGAAAGCCAGGGACAGAATAGAAATTTAGGCATCTCTAATTCCCATAAGTTATAATGTGACTGTGAAGCAAGGGGCTCACAGAGACCGAGGTGGGGATAGGGAGGCTGTGTGACCTCGATGTAAGCCATGGACTGCTTCCAGGTATCGAAGGCAGTTGAAAGAACCCTCGAAGGAGCCAACTTCCCAACGCCCCATCAAGAGGGTATCTTGGTACTGGTTACGATTCTCTATGTCCTATATGACTACGATGCGTTTAGCGCCTCCCAAGAATAATGTAATCTCACCCTAACGCTCCTCCACCGTTGTTTTTGGCTAGCATTAAGGTCAGAGCTTATTTCTTGGGAAGCATTGAAAATTGGAATGGGCAAATATTGTTAGTGGGATGGATTGTAAAGGACCTGCCTAGTATGGGCCAACAGGCCTGCTGCAGTGTTTCTCCTTTCTTATGCTCTTATAAAGTCGAACACTTAGAGAAAGAAAAAAATTCTGGCAACCTCTTTGGGAACCTAATGAAGAGGATATTAATGATATTTGACTAACAAAAACTGCAAGAGGCTTTGCAACACTCAGCATATCAAGAAATTTATATATTACATTAATAGATATTAATACAAAATGTTACGTCAACATATATTATACAGGATTAAGCTATATTTAACTAATCAAATTGAGGATAAGTATAATTTCAGACAAAGCCTGCTTGCGTTGGAAGCTCTGACCTTTATGACATACTATGACATTCAAACAAAACTGCAGATATGTATAAAACGTCAAATACTTACTTTGGAGCATCCATAACTTGTTATACTTTAAAATAAAGTTCGTGTCAGATACGTCTTTTGCACACTCATCGTTGTCGATGTGTTTTTTGAGTGGGAGATAGAAAGACTTGATGGAATCCCAGATGGAAAGGATGTCGCTCCATGGTATTCTTGGTGCAGCCACCTCTTTCTCCTTCTCTTCTGCGTCTTCCTTCAATTGACGCTGCTCCTGTTGCAGAAACTCTTGCAGCAAGGGAATTGATGGGAGGAGCAGCATTGGTGAAATGCCTTCTTGCAGGATGGGAAAGGTATTATCTTGCAGTAGGGGTGAATCTTCGTGAGCCACATCTTGCTCGCCACTCACACCCACCAGGACAGCATCCAGGCAGGTGATCGTAAGAGTGAGGTAGAATATTTTACCGAACATTGTTACCGCCATTGAATACTTTATTAAAAATGCACAAAAACCGTCGAATCACTACTTTTCATTAAGTTTTTATGAAACGACGCTCTTTTCTCTCTCTTTGGGATGTACAAGGTAAATTGATGTACACAAATATTGAATCACTTAGGATAATAAGGAATCATATTTGTAAAAAATATACACGTGCGATTTAAAACTGTTCCAGAGGTATAACTATAGCAAGAAAAGTGACTGTATAGTCTATACTGGTGAAGGAGAAGCAGGAGATAGCTACCCACTTCTCCTGTAGGTGGGTACTGACTGTGATAACTGGTCTACTGGGTAAGGGCCTCTCTATTGCCACAAGATAAGCCCCCATGGAGGGAGGGATTGTGATAGAAGTTGAGCGATTACAGTGGTGGGGCTGGGGTAAAGGGACTGGGGTCATTGTGAAGGCCCTGGAGTCACGGTGGAGAGTCTGGGGTCAGAGTAGGGGGGCTAAAGTTACCGTAAAGGGGGCTGGAGACCACACTGGAAACTTAAAATCATGGTGGAGGAAATGGGGCCAAGGGAAGAGCTAGGTTGCAGTGGAGGGGCCTGGAGTAACAATGTAAAGTGCTGGGGTCACTGTGGAGGGTTCGGATCATAATATAGGGGCTGGGAATATAGGAAAGGAGTTGAGGGCACAATGGAGGATTTTAGATCATAGTTCACTGCGTAATATGGAGATCGATTAAGAGTATTTATTGTTTGATAAAGGTGGTAGTTGTTCCTGAGGTGTTGAAGAGACGTGAAGTGTTGCAGTGAAGAGCTGAGTTGTTGAGGTGCTGTAGTGCAGTAGTTATGGATGTGTTGATATTTGTTTTAATATTAATTATTTGAAACTCTAAACCCATATTGTTCATTCAGCGTAAGGAATGGTGGTGGCTCTGAATGTGTTGTGAAGAGCTGAGTTACTAAGGAGTTAAAGCGAGCACTAGTCTTATACGTATTATAGTAGATGTAGTGGAAATGTGTTGCAGTAGTGTGTAGAGTGGTAGACTGTTGAAATAAAGGTGATAACCTTCCCTTAAGTCGTCGTTCACGTTGGAAAGTGATGACTGACACGCTGTTGCCTGGACGATTATGTCTAGTGATGAAAATGCCATAACAGATTTTATATACGCCTTAACCCATATTATATATTGTAGGTCACCTATATTATTATTATTACACTCATGTGGAATCTCACCCCGTAGTGGGTCAGGTTCGATCCACGGAAGAGATGAGGGTGAATTTCAGAGGTTTGGATCAAGAGCTCTTCATCAATATCAAGGCGTTTCCCCCGAAAAGTGTAAGACACTTATAAATTAATATATCGCTCTACCTTCTAATATATAAAAATAAAATACTTTTGTACTTTTATAATAGCTAATTTATGTATAAAATTTTCCTAAACTTCTTTTCAGCTAAGGGCTGATCTGGCCCCAATTATCTTTACCGAAGTTGCTGCTGCTGTTGCATATGCAGACTAAACAGTGTGCTATTGGCTCACATTTCCTAAAAGAAAAAAAAAAATGGTAGGAATCTGAGCCAGGCAGTGTGTTAAAAATTTTCTCCAGTCTCCCGTCCTTCTCACAAAAAGACTTATTTTTAGGTTAGAATGGACAGCTTCGTGTGTCTGGGTTCCTCCCTTCCAATCTCTGTCACGAGAGTTTGTTGCAAACTTTCGAACCCAGGTTCATATAATTCTCGCTTTTCGCGTCTAAGGTAACAGAATTGTTGCAGAAATGTTCTGTTTGGAAATTTTCCGCAATGCAAAGGAGGTATCTTTCCCATAAGCTCGCCAGGGAGCTTGTCCATTCTGACACAGCATCGCTCGATAGCTCGAGAACTGAAGAATATTTCGTTGGCTCATTTCCTCTCCTGCAATGAACTGAATCCAAGTCAAACAAGGAGCTGGCCGTTCCGTGTTTACCCTGAATCTCTCCAGCAGCTCCCAGGAGGACACTTAGCGCTTCGGCAAACAGTTTCGAGTCGAGTTGGCGAATCTGGGATAATGTAAGCGAAAACTGCTTGATAACTAATGGACTCTGATATATATATATATATATATATATATATATATATATATATATATATATATATATATATATATATATATATACATATTATTTATTTTATTATATTTTACTAACACATCGGTCGTCTCCCAACTTTCATCATTCACTCAATCACTGTCTTGCCAGAGACGTGCTTACACTAAATTTATAGAGCTGCAACATTAACATCCCTCCTTCAGAGTGCCGGCACTGTACTTCCCATGTCCAGGAATCAAGTCCGACCTGCCGGTTTCCCTGAATCCCTTCATAAATGTTATCTTGCTCACACTCCAACAGCACGCCAAGTCATAAAAACCATTTGTCTCCATTCGCTCCTATCTAACACGCTCACGCATGCTTGCTGGAAGTCCAAGCCCCTCGCACACAAAACCTCCTTTACCCCTTCCCTCCCATCTTTCCAAGGCCGACCCCTACCCCGCCTTCCCTCCACTACAGATTTATACACTCTCTAAGTCATTTTATTTTGTTCCAGCTTCTCTACATGTCCAAACCACCTTAACCCCTCCTCAGCTCTCTGGAAAATAATTTTGGTAATCCCGCACCTCCCCCTAATTTCCAAACTACGAATTCTCTGAATTATATTCACACCACACATTGACCTCAGACATGACATCTCCACTGCCTCTAAACTTCTTGTTGCAACATTTACCACCCATGCTTCACAACCATATAAGAGCGTTGATATAACTATACTCTCATATATTCCCCTCTTTGCTTCCATGGACAAAGTTCTTTGTCTCCACAGACTCCTCGGTGCACCACTCACCTTTTTCCCATCATCAATTCTATGATTCACCTCATCTTTCCTAGACCCATCTGACACCACTCCTAAATATCTGAATTCATTCACCTCCTCCATACTCTCTCCCTCCAATCTGACATCCAATCTTTCGTCACCTAATATTTTTGATATAAGAACATAAGAGAACATAAGAACATAAGAGAGGAGGAACACTGCAGCAGGCCTGTTGGCCCATACTAGGCAAGTCCTTCACATTCCATCCCACTAACAGAACATTTGTTCAACCTAATTTTCAATGCTACCCAAGAAATAAGCTTTGATCATTTTATTTACTCATGTGCAATTCCCACTCAAATTCAACCTCTCTCACTCATGAATTTGTCCAACCTAAATTTAAAACTATCCTCATCATCTTAGTCTTTCCATTATTCACTTTCAATTTTCTTTTTACATATCCTACCAAACTCATCCACCAACCTCTGCAACTTCTTTTTAGAATCTCCCAAAAGCAGTGTGTCATCAGCAAAGAGCAACTGTGACAACTCCCACTTTGTGTTAGATTCTTTATTTTTAATAAAAACTACACCTTTTGCCAACACGCGAGTATTCACTTCTCTTACAACCCCATCTATAAATATATTGAACAACCATGGTGACACCACACATCACACACACAAATATAAATATATATATATATATATATATATATATATATATATATATATATATATATATATATATATATATATATATATATATATATATATATATATATATATGACAGCTGTCGTATCTGAGCGCCTCTGCAAAGACAGTGATTATGTGTGAGTGTGGTGAAAGTGTTGAATGATGGTGAAAGTATTTTCTTTTTTGGATTTTCTTTCTTTTTGGGTCACCTTGCCTCGGTGGGAGACGGCCGACGTGTTGAAATATATATATATATATATATATATATATATATATATATATGTGTGTGTGTGTGTGTGTGTGTGTGTGTGTGTGTGTGTGTGTGTGTGTGTGTGTGTGTGTGTGTGTGTGTGTGTGTGTGAGTGATGTGTGGTGTCACAATTGGTGAGTACACAAACAATGTGTGGTGTGAATATAATGCAGAGAATTCGGAGTTTGGAAATTAGGAGGAGGTGCTGGATTACCAAAACTATTATCCAGAGGGCTGAGAAGGGGTTGAGATGGTTTGGACATGTAGAGAAGATGGATCAAAATAGAATGACTTCGAGAGTGTATAAATCTGTAGTGGAGGGAAGGCGGGGTAGGGGTCGCCTAGGAAAGGTTGGAGGGAGGGGGTAAAGGTGGTTTTGTGTGCGAGGGGCTTTTATTTCCAGCAAGCATGCGTGAGCGTATTTGATAAGAGTGAATGGAGACAAATGGTTTTTAATACTTGACGTGCTGTTGGAGTGTGAGCAAAGTAACATTTATGAAGGGATTCAGGGAAACAGGCAGGCCGGACTTGAGTCCTGGAGATGGGAAGTACAGTGTCTGCACTCTGAAGGAGGAGTGTTAATGTTGCAGTTTTATAACTGTAGTGTAAAGCACCCCTCTGGTAAGACAGTGATGGAGTGAATGATGATGAAAGTTTTTCTTTTTCGGGCCACCCTGCCTTGGTGGGAATCGGTCGATGTGTTAATAAAAAAAAAAAAAAAAAAAACACTCACTGGAGGTCAGGAGGGATAGGGGAAGACATAACGACATATAAAATACTGAGAGGAATTTAAAAGATGGACAGGGACATGATGTTTTGGAGATGGGACACAGCAACAAGGAGTCAAAACTGGAAACTGAAAACTCAGATGAGTCACAGGGATGTTAGGGAGTATTTCTTCAGCCATAGAGTTTTCATGAATGGTATATAATACCGACAAGTTGAAAATTAGTCCCATGTGCAACATATGGGTATCTTTATTGGATGGCGAAACGTCTAGGATAAAGATACCCAGTTGTTGCACATGTGTCTAATTTTCAGTCATAGAGTTGTCAGGAAATGGAACAGTCTGGTGAGTGATGCAGTGAAGGCAGGATCCATACATAGCGTTAGGAAGAAGTATGATAAAGCTCGTGGGGCAAAGAGGACTGTGTAGTGACCAGAGAAGAGCGGCCGGGAGCTGTGAACGCCTCAACCATAATAGGCGAGTATATATATATATATATATATATATATATATATATATATATATATATATATAACACACATGCACGTGCGCGCACACATGCACACACGCCGCATCCACTCGCGCGCGCACAGACACAGACACACACACACATACATACATACACACACACACACACACACACACACACACATATATATATATATAAGAGATAATCAGCAGTAATGATTCCTTCCTAATAGTTTAAGTTTGCAACATATCTTTTGTTGCTTTTCATGAGGCTTATTGATGAGGCTTTGAAGTCTCCCTAAATTCTTGAGAATACAGTTAAAAGGTAACTTTCATTGAAAGTGCAAAGATGAACATGTATATAAGGTGTACAGTATATACATTATGCATATGCACCGTTTTGTGGATAAATGTAAACAGTAATAAACATCTCTGGCTACATATAACCGCCTTCCAGTTATTCCTCTTTTATGAAACTATTATTATTATAATCAAAGAAAGCGCTAAACCGACAAGGGTCATACAGCGCTGCGGGGTAGAAAATAGTGCTGGGGCTTTAAACAGCTAGGTGTAGAGGGAATCAGAGGTGAGGGGAGAAAAGGAGTGAAAGGGACGCTAAGGGTTATGTGTCAAAGTTTGTAAAGTAAAGCAATTGCTGACGAAAAGGAATAGGGTGTCATTCCATTAGATACCCATGGGTAAGGCGAGTATGGCCGATGTGGAGACGGGAGACTGTGGTCTCCCGAGTACGGCAATGGTGGTAAGAAGATGGCCACAAACCTAAAAGCGGTTTAATAGAGTGTAATTTGTTATGGTGCATGCCCGACCATCGTTGTTGCCAATGACTGAGAAGATGGGCAGAGATGACTGGAAAATAATCTGTAGGAAACTGGAAGATCATGCACCGCTGACAGCGCAGCAGCATCCGCTTGTTCATTTCCCTGTACATCAACGTGTCCAGGGACCCAACAGAAAACGACATTAGCCACACGGCATAATCATAGTTGAATACGAAGGACTAATGGATGAGGGGAATCAAATTGTTTAATGGCTTGTAAAGCACTGGGGGTATCTGAAATGATTACAAACGTCGAAGGAGACATATGTAATACAGAGAAATGCTATGAGGATGGCATACAACTCGGCAGTAAAAATACTAGCAGAGTCTAACAAATGACCTCGGACAACATCGTCAGGGAACATCGCCGCAAACCCAACACCGTCAGAAGATTTAGAACAATCTATATAAACAGCAACGGCATGAGCATGCGACCGTAAATGATCAAGAAAAAGAGAGCGAGAGGCAGTCATACGTAGGAGAGCTTTGGCGCACGGCAGTAGAGGAGAACAGACACAAACCTTCGGAACCTCCCAAGGGAAAAGGGAAAAGGTAGACGCTAAATGAACATACAAGGGAAGTAACTGGAGAGAAGTCCAGAGTGAGTGAAGACGAAGAGAAAACGGTCGGAGTAAGCAGGGGTGTCGAACAAGTAATGGGCTCTTACTAACATCTGAGACCAACCTATACTTAGACGGAACACGAAGGTCATGAGCATGGACAAAGTAAAGGAGGCAATGAGAATCACGACGATCAGCTAAGGAACATTCACCTCAACATAGAGGCTTTCAACAAGGGATGAACGAAAGGCACCAAGGCATTCCATTAGAAGAGAAATCCAAGGGCAACTGTTTCTTGGTAGACTTAGACGCGAAAAATGAGGGGCAAAGTTGAAGCCCTTGAGAGACACGAAGAAGATAGTTCCCGATTTTCGTGGCAACTTCAAGAGGTTCCACAACACTAACACGAGCAACCTGCAGAACAGGAGCTGGGTCCGGAGCGTACTTGTCACACAACTTTCGCACCTTCTTCCAAACTGCACACTTAGGGAAAGTCGAGGTGATGGTAGACACAGTCTCGCAACAAGTGCATTTAGCATCGCGTATGATGCGGCAAGACATTGCCCTTGCTCGCTTAAAATCCAGGAGACGATCTGAGGTTCAATTATACCGATAACGACTTCACACAGCACGTTTCAAACACACCGCACGGGCACACGCAGGAGACCACCAAGGCACGCATGTCTGATAATGCCTGCCTGAGGTTTGATGACTAGAACGTGATGCTGCAGTCAAAACTAAGGTCGAAAACTAGTGCACCAGTTCATCAATAGAGGACGAAGAAGGGTCCTCACAAAAAGCGATAAAATGAGAGTACAAGCCCCAATGCGCTCGTTCAAATTGCCAACAAGGGCTACGAGGGGGTTGGGAATGCATAGTAGAAATAAGTAGAATAGGAAAGTGATCAGTGTTGTGGAAATCTAGGAGAACAGACCAAGCGTAATCAAGTGCGATTGACGAGGAGCAGATAGAAAGATCAATGCAAGAGAGAGACTGAGTGCGAGAGTCGAAATGGGTGGGAGCACCCATATTTAAATTATGAAGAGGATGAGAAGTGAGAAGAGTCTCCAAATGATCACCACGAGAGTCACAGTGGGCCCCTCCCCAAAGATAATAGTGAGCGTTAAAATCACCTAACAAGATGGGCGGAGGTAGAGAAGAGATCAAGAACACAATATCCAAGATACAAAATGCACAGGAAGGGGAGAGATATAGAGAACAAACCGTATACCATCTGTGCAAATAAATATGGGCTGAAGTATAATGCAGCAGAAAACGAACAAAGACCTGTTGATATGGTATACCAACGCGCACAAGAAGCGAACGCTCATTAAATGATTCATCAGGAAAGGAATCAGAAGAATGCAGCAGCACATAGCCAGAAACGGGACGAATAATAGCTGAACGAATTTTGGGCTCTTGTAACCCAACACATACTAGGGAAAACTTGGAGAGCAACACCTGGAGCTCTCCCCAATTACCCCTGAGGCCACGAATATTCCATTGTAAATAAGACATTATTTACAAAGACAGGTATGACAACAATTAGAAGCGATAAAATCTATGGGCTATTAGGGTCAGTGAAGTCAATGTTTGGAGGCAACAGTAAACGTGTAAGAAAAGAGGAATCAGAATGCTAATGCTATGAAGGACAAGATTGTTGCAAGGGTCGTGAAAATAAGAAGGGGTAAGAAAGAGGTGTGTCAGTGTCAATCGAGGGTATCGTCTCCGAAATATAGTTGGAAATAGCTTAAAGGGTCTCAGCGGAAAAGGAAGATGCCGATACCATGATTTCAGAGACAGGTGAGGTAGAGCAAGGAGAGATTGGGGAGACTATGGAGGGAACCAAAGAGGTTTGAGAGGGGAGGGGAGTATAAACCTAGAGAGATGTGCTGGCTGGGGCAGAAGAGTCCTGCAGTGGAACAGGAGAGGAAGGAGGTTGGAAGGTAGCTGGGGAACAAGACTGGGGGGGAACAGGAGAAGAGAGGATTAGGTGAGGAGGTGAACCTCCACCTTCGTGTGAGAGTTAGAAAGGGGGTTAGAATGAGGCATTGAGGCCGAAAAGGAAAACTGTTGAGGAATTGTAAGTACAGGAATGCAAAGAGACTTTGGCTTATGAGATAGGTTCAGCTTCACAGGTAATAGGCACGAAGAAGAGGCAGGCATGCAAGGTCTTGCAGACTGAGAAACTACCGAGCCAGAAGAAGTAGTGGTGGGAGTAGGTAAGGAGGTGGGGGTTTCAGAGGGTAAAACCACAAAAGAATTAGAGATTGGGGTGACCCCAGAAGACACAATACAGGAAGAGTTGGTACGCAGGGACTGCTAAGGTTGTAGGTCTCCTAGCTACTAGTGAATAAGGAATACGAGGACGATTCCCCTGAAGGTGGAGCCGAGAGACAGCCATAGCATAAGTAAGGCCTTCGCTCTCCCTAAGACAATGGATTTCTCGTTCATTACTATAGACCTGACAACGGCGGGAAAAAGAAGAATGAGGTTCATTGCAATTGAGAAAAGTGGGGGGGAAAGACTGCAAGATGTATTGGTATGATCTGTGGCACTGCAGACTGGGCGCTCCACTGCAGATCTGCAGTATTTAGAGGGGTGTCCAAAGCACCAGCAATTTCGATGCAGTTGAGGAGTAATGACCCGCAATATAAACGGGATGAACGGAAGTTCATGGTAGTCAAAGGTTAAGCGGGCGATGTTACTGGGAAAGCGCCTCCACCCACGAGCGGGCAGGACATATGTATCCACTTTGAGAATAGGAAGGTCCTGAAGGGCTAATTGTTCCAAAATATCATCCCCATAAGACAGAAAATCACTCTGTACAATGGTACGTGGTAAAACCACCATACCACTGCAAGAATTAAGAATAGCGTGCTTATGAATTGTGACTGGAATGTTATCTATGGAAGTAATATGGGAAAGATCATGAGCTTGTTTTGCATTCTGAACTGTAACGATGTGCACACCACTTTGAAGAGTGTGAAAAGATATATTTTGGCCAACGTGTCTTAAAAGAGCTTTACCAATACTATGATCAGAAAGATAATCATTTGGAGATGTCGGTTTTAGGGAAAAGGATTTAGTCCACTGCATACTTGTAAGTATGGTATGTAAAGGAAGTAGGTGTCGCATTGGTCGTTTTTGGGTAGAATGAGTAGACATCGAAGAATCGTCGTCAGTAAATGGTCTGGAACATTTAGGCATAGTACCGCAGGTGGCCTGACCCGAGGTAGGTGGGCGATCCGAAAACCATCGCACCTTATTCTTATTTTTAAGAAGAAAAAAAAAAGTGGGACAGTCACTAGAAGGCATGAAAGTGCCGTAAGTTCCTCCCCTCATCCTAGAGGACCTCGAGACCACAAACAGTGCAGATGCATTGTGGAAACCATGCCGGTCACTCCAGTAAACCAGGGCTCTGGGATAGCAACCTCACATCTACCGAACCACCTCGACGGACAAAAGAGAGGGCGGTCGGAAACCCGCCACAAAACATACCACCTTCAGCTGCCACCTCCCAGAACTGACAGGCAGCCTCTGGAGTTACAATCGTCACCTGCAGGACACCCCGCCCACTTCTCAGAAATCCAGGAAGGGAGCAGGGTGCCTGCAGATAATTCAGATTCCACGGCAAACTACACCACACCCGAGTAACCTCATGAAGCGGGATGAACTCCCTCACATTTCCCCTACCTAGAAACCATAATGCCAGAAGGGAGGACCCCAGAGGCTGCAAACGGGACGGAGAAAAGGGAAGGGTTGGGAGGAAAGGAAAAAAAGGGAAGGATGGGATAGGGAAGGGAGGATTGGGGGGTAATTAGGTTCGATCTGAGGAAGACCAAAAGGTCTAATTCCTCAGACCAAGAGCCTCTTCACCACTACAAGGAGCCCCCCTTTAAGAGGTCTTTTATGAAATAAAATGACAGCCACAAGGATTAAAAAAATAGATATATTTATTCAGTTACATATTTTATATTTACATAAAAGGGCTAAACCTGGAAGATTTATCAATTATGAAAATTATTATTAGGTATTCACGAAGGGGGACCTTCAAGTGGTTGTTAGATTTTTTTTTTATTTCATTCTCCAAATTTTCGTTTTTAATTATTTCAGAACTCGAAAAAGCCTCTTCCGATCAGTTTAAAATTTTAAAAAGTCATGTACGGTAACTAGGGCAAGGTTCCAGGAAACAAATGGAGTAGGCAGATGCCCTGTGATCTAAGTTGTTGATCCCATTCTCAACATCCTGGAATGGCTCAGGTAACTTCCAAAAGCTCTAAGTGGCTTTGTTTTAAATGTTCACACAAGGCGCCCTACTTACGTTATTTCTTTCTTACCTTATTGGGAAGCTGGACAGTCTTACTTAGAGAAACGTTTGGATTAATATTGGTCAATGCACGTCCCATTTTTTGTGAAGAAATTCCGATAATCGAAACACTGCTTTTCATGTGATAACTTGGTAATGCAATTTCTGAGTTTCTGTAAACTTAATGTGCTCGTGTACTTTAGGCTATTGAGCTCTCTGAGATAACAACTGACCTTCAAAACCTGTGTTTCTTAATGGGAGATCTGAATTAGATTTGGGCTGTTTAATGCAAAATATAGCATATTTATTGAAGAAATTGTTATATTAGTATATATGTGATGACTTGTGAATGCCTCTTCTGACGCACTTCAGATGTTCAGCGCTAATATTTAACTGCATTATATGCTCATGCCGTACTCTGCACTATTGTAGTTGCGTGCAGTTTGGTACGCGACTATCGCAGCCACCGAAATACATCTAGTTGTTATACTTTTGGAGGAACGGGAGGCATTCAAGTTCGACCCAAGTAAACGGACCACAGGTTCAATTCTACCCTCGTGAAAATTTGAACTGCGTGAGTTCGCCCGTGAGTGTGTGTGTGTACTCACCTAGTTGTGGTTGCAGGGGTCGAGTCATAGCTCCTGGCTGTGTGTGTGTGTGTGTGTGTAAACGGGATCCAATGTGTGCTGATAACACAAAGTTTGTCCAGGGTATGCATATTCATAGAGTAAATATAAATATATAAAAAATAAACTTTGGAATTTATAATGCAGACAGTAAACTTACTCGAAGGGGGAGCTGAGAAATATTATTAGAACTGATTAGCCAGTTCAGTGGTTTTAAAGTTTGTGAATATAACTAATCTTCGTAAATTCTATTCGGATTTATCACAGAGTTCGCAACAAATTTCTCGGTATATGTT
Source organism: Cherax destructor (assembly GCA_009830355.1). NCBI lineage: Eukaryota > Metazoa > Arthropoda > Malacostraca > Decapoda > Parastacidae > Cherax > Cherax destructor. The sequence continues at coordinate 188,377 of WNWK01001472.1, read as the reverse complement.
ATTTAGGTTTGGTTTATTTAGGTTAGATTTTCCTTTATCGGTACAGAACAACGAATTATAACATACCACAGTGGCAATAAATGAAGCATAAGATAAAGGTGATAAAAAGAGTAATGATGCCCCAAAAGAAAACGAGTAACCACCTTAGAAAAATCTAATAATCACTAAGTCTCGTTAAACAGTCACCAATTTGACTGTCTTAGCAAAAGTGAAATATTGACTGTTGCTAAGAGGATGGGCTGGGCATTGTTGGCTACTAATCAATCCAAATCGCAGATGTTATCTTCGATTTGTTTTTAAGATCATGAGATTAAATACTATTGTCAGTGCACAAGTCATCAAAATTGTATTTCAGTTAATGTTCATGACCATAACTCAAGGGTACAGCCCCTGTATTCCAAAGATTTACTTAATAAAGAGTAAGTCAATTAGATAACTTAAAGATTAGCGATTTACCCCTCAAATTATTACGTAAGATTTAGATTTTGCTGTCGAAGAAGCTACTTTATCTTTCCCCTCCATATCCAGCAAGTTAACGGTAACATGGTTACGTTAACGGTAACGTGGTAACGGTAACCTGGTAACGGTAACGTGGATGCACAAAAAGTATTTTTACATTTTGTAAAACGCGGAAATCGCGTTATATAACTCTTATGATGGTTTTATACTACTGATGATATGTAATACTGGCGAGGCTTGAGGGACTGATCACCTCAAAACTACTACTCCTACTGTCTCCAGTGGCATATTCGCCTATATTCGACTGAAGTGGCCTGTTGTGTAATCGAAACTTTTCAGCAATATTCTTAAGTGTCTCACATCTGTATTTTCCTTGATCTAATGATGGGTTTACAATGTACGTAACATACCATGGTAAACGCAGCTTCCTCACATCATGTCTTATCTACCACTTATACAGTAAACTTGACTACCATGAGCGGTAAAAGGCGAAGCCAAAATTAACCTGGTTAACATGGGTTACTTTCTTAATAATAATAATAGGAATATAGTGAAATTAAGTCACATCTTTTGTCAAAAATAGTATATCTAGTTTTGTCTTCTGCAGCAAATTCTTATTAAAAAATAAATTTTTATTACGTATTCCTTGTGCGAATAATAGTGCAGAGGATATTTTTCACTCGAAGTCTATTGTACAACTCTTTTAAAGGCATTTGACTCGAACACTTCATAAGTTTAATAAAAATATACATAAACCTTATATGATGGAGGCTTTGTCCTTTAGGCCAAAGACTTTCCTTCAGTTGACAGTACGTAAACTAACTTTGACAACTTCGCTGGAGGAAACTTCGACTTAATATATCGGTGCGACAAGCTACGAGAAGTGAAGCAGAAACACTGAACAAACTATTACGTAAAGTCAGGCTGGACTATGTGTGGCCACTTTTATCAATACCTGAGCGATTGAACAGACCTGATCGGCAAGCAAAATCAGTACTTTTCGGACAGTGTCCAGGGCCGTGTCAGGGATCTGATCATTGATTCCGCCAAGGACTAAAATGAAGGCTCGACCCCAAGGACTGAAACGAAGGCTCGACCCCAAGGACTGAAACGAAGGCTCGAACCCAAGGACTGAAACCTATGATCAGGACCAGAGCTGCCTGAACCTCACCAAGAATGTACTCACAACATAATGCTCGACACCTTCAGGTCACTGGTAAATTGTTCTCCACACGGGTTCACAACCTCATAACCTCACAATAGGAATAGAAGTCAATTGCGTATTTGAAAATACACTTTTCTTCATCACGAAAGTGGCGAAAGGAAAATTTCATCAGTATACATCTCTAAAGAAGGGTACAGCCACTAGGGAAAAAAAAAATAGAAAAATGCGTATTCACCGTCCTACGTAAGAAGATACTGTTATCAAAATAAAATTACCGCAAATCTACAAAGAGATAGGGAAGTACATAACTTTACGTTGTCAACAACAAACTTGAAGGCGATAAACCTGACACGTGTGCAGCATTTGGGTATTTTTATACAAGAAACGTTTCGCCAGCCAGTAACTGGCGAAACTTCGGAGCATTCGCTACTGAAATCATCGACAAATCTGCACCCGAATTAGTCTATCATCTAACCATGGGAGATGAAAATAATTCAGGCAGACTCTTAAAGGTACTGCTTCGTGATACCTGCAAAACATGTACAATATTGATGTCTTGTCACAAATTCTGCTACTACGGAGGCTCACAACAGACTGATTGGTCATAAACAGGGCCAGGAACAGTAGTTGATAGAGGGCCAAGCCTCCACTAATCTTTGTGCTCTGTGACCCATACAAAAAAAATCGATAGCACTAAATGGACTGGAAATTTTTTAACAAAACGTAACTAACTCTAACACCGCAATTCGCTTCCTATATATCTTTACATTCTGTTTACTATCTTTTATAACATTCACAACTGTCCTCTCTCATCATTTCCCTACATTCCCTGTCCCCACACACCCACAATTTATCAGCAACCGTGAATGTTTTAAACTGAGAAGTGATAAGCTTTATCTCCTCAGATAATACACCAACATCGAGACATTATACAAGGTCACAACACGATGCAACTACTCTAATCTCTAATTTATCTCTCTTTCTCTTTTTTTTTCTCTCTCTCTAATACAGTGTAGGAAGTGATAAGGCAGTTTTAAGGTGTTCAGGACTCACTCTTGATTGAAGGTCATTGTGGTAGATCAGACAGCAGTTTAACGATAAAGAACAGAATCTTCAGATAAATATTTACCTAATGTAGTAGTTTGTTATTACATGATATTCCCCCATACTCTCATATAAGCCATTCTCTTCCCCCTCCCATCCCTCCACCTTCACTCCATTTCCCTCCTCTTCTCTGATTCCTTCATTTCTACGCAAAGTATTTTTATAGGTATTTACTACCAAAGAGAGTATATTCTACCTCAAATATTTAATGTATTGCTTTGCACTTGATGTCAGTGAAGGCTCTAAATCCAAGGTAGTAAATATCTTCTCCCTCCGTGGATTATTCTTGATTACTTCCCATTTCCCAGGCGCTGTGTGAGCCCTACGAGTATTAGGCATTTTAGGATATTATTTTTTATACAATATACGTATATTGTGTCCGCCTTTAGCGTAAGTATGGCTGGCGGTCCCGCCAGCTGTCTAACGTTATGAGGTATGGATTAAATTTTGCTGCCGACGTGGCTAGTTTGTGCACATTATATCCATCCTATAGACGGTAACGCAAAAGCATGTGGATATACATATGCTCTTGCTCCAAAAGGGTTTACAGGAGTACGTCTGGATTTATATCTACAGTTCAGTTATCTGTTGCAAGCAAATTGAGGACATTTGTTTAACATGTCTGGTATCTTATTTTCACGAATAAGATATTCTGACACATCACATAGGTTATTATAATGTCCATCTCTACATTCCTCAAAAGTGGACAATTAAGCACAGTGTTCAAGATAGTGACCATAGGGCTGGCCACATACTTGACATTTGGATTGATCATCATGTGTGTGTCTGCCGAACTGTCAGGGTAGGTTCGTCAGAACACCGGACAGGTGTTTCCTGACGCGGGTCTTAGTCAGATGATGACCCGCCGTTGGAGCTTTTGGTCATCTGACCGAGGCCTTCCGCTGGCTTACCGGTCCACCCCTTTAAAAATTATGGTCTCTTAAAACCATTTATTTAGTATAGTCAGAAGTACTTGTTACAAAGCATACCCTTGGCTACCCCTGGCTACCCCTGGCTACCCCTGGCTACCCCTGGCTACAACATCAGTTAGTGGCACGGTAGGGAAGCTTCAGTACACTGGGCTTTTAAAAAAATAAAGACTTTCTACATATCGTTGCTTGTGACAGGAGAGTAAGACCACGGTAAGAAAGTGGTTAATGTCACTGATACCCAGCATCATTAAGTAAGTGGATACTTGATCACCGATACCCAGCACTAGTACAACAGTATATACATGATCACTGATAACCAACATCAGTACAACAGTGGTTTTTTTAATTTCTGACACTTGCCTCTTTCCTGACAAACAAAACACTCACTCCCGCCAGGTGACTATCCTCACACTACTACCTGGTCGAGAAGTCGGAAATGTGATTACTTGTACAATATTCATTGGGAATCGCTAAACCCGTTGGAGTCACACAGCGTCTTCGATGTGGGTGGGAAATGGACTCGATCTAAGGAAGAGAAAATTCCTTGAATCAAGATCGTAGGAATTATTAAAAGGGCAGAACATCGAAGATAAATAATGAAACTCAAGATTAATGATTCCATGACTAGATAATTTTACTCTTGGTGTTTTCAGTTGAGTAGAAGATGCGCCTTCTACTTAATTAACGTGTTAATAGCCAGCAGTGAGATCATTATCTGTGTATTTTTACTTGCACAAGTTGTCTGCTGTTGTTTGTCTCAGGTTGACATAGCTACAAAATGAACAAATACACAAATTACAGCTTCTTTGGGAAAAATTGGATATTACATCTAGTTGGTGAGTGGTGTACCCTCATGTTGGTAAGCATCTCCTCGGTACAACTAGAGGCTAGAGCGCAGTCATCCGCGGAAGCACTGAATTCACGGATACAAGGGCGCACTGCTGGGTCCGCACAGGGCGTCCAAGCGACGTGCTGTTATGCCTTGAGAACAGAGGGTAAACTCGTGTGAGAAATTATGAATACGTGAAATAGCTCAAGTACGTAAATTAATTTATCTTCCATAGGGATCAACTCAGTAAAAGTTTATTTTGTATGTATATATCTCAATTGCGTCTTTTTACATTCGTCTAATATATATATATATATATATATATATATATATATATATATATATATATATATATATATATATATATATATATATATATATATATATATATATAAACGGTGCATGAGCACCATGAATTTGTGTTCAGCTTATGTTAATTTTATTTCAGTCGCTAACCAGTAATCCTCTGAAATAATTTTACAGTTTGAAAGAAGTCATTGTTAGGAGGATCGAAATTTTGCAGGGAACCTTTTGTTAATTTAATACTTTCAAGGGGAAGCGCTGATGCCGTAGGAGGCATTCAGCTCCTGGGGGAATGTAAGACAATCAGATTTGATCCAAGAATTGGAAGGTCAGATCCATCTTCTTGAATCAAGAGCCCCCCTCACCGGTGTTAAGAATTCTCTCCTATTGGAAGAGAAGACTGATAAACCATGAAAATAAAATTCTGAGGTTCACATTGTCCCAATCGCCTTACCAACATTGAGTCACAACAGTGTACAGCAAAGGGCCTTTGAACGTATCATTAGGATTTTGGCATCTTGGTATATTGTCGGTATTTCGTCCCTATGACGTAACCTGTCGTTTCCCATGTTCCCAGATGCAGTTGGTATTTTAGTTGTCAGGAGAAGGCCTTCACTGGCTTACCCGTCCACCCCATAAGAAATTGATACATAAATGCACACCACTTTTAAAACAAAAGGACCTTTTCTGATTTACTGTTCTTAAAATAACGAATACTAGCAAATACTCCAGTCTCGTGTACTCACATGTACTGATATTAACGAACATTTACTCTTAGCTCCAGTCCAAGTACTCATAATGTTCTCACTTCATACAATCACTCATTGCTCTTACTCCCATCCCATTTACTCAATTGATTCATAGTCCCATCCTATGTAGTCATATGTACTCAAAATAACACACACTCACTCTGACTCCCAGACCCATTTCATACTGGAAGTTTTTGCTTGACTAAATCCTCCGACCCAGATAAATCCGAACGAATTGCCTTAACGAATCAGGCTGGAATCGGCTTCAAACTGATTCAATTTTGCTCCCTATGACTGAAAACAATTGGGTGAACTTTTAGCTTATTTCACTTTCTGTGGCCTGGAAGAAGTGAATCCAAGTGCTGGTACGACTCTTTCTCTTCACTCTTATTCCACTCCCATCAGTTACTATCTTTCACTCCCTTTCCCTCTTATTTATTCATTTCCCTCCCTCAAATCCCTTTCTCTCCGTTTTCCTTTCTTATTTTTTCCCTCAGTTCATTGTTCTCGCTTTCTCATTTCCTTTCTATCTCCTCCCCTCCTTTACTTCCTCTCTCTAGTTACAGGAGAGAAAATATATACGGTTATAGAAAACAAGAAAAACAATATCAAACGTTTTAAACATTAAACGTGAATAAAGAATTACTCTTAAAATCAAACGTTAAGCAATTTGCTAAATATGTAAGAAGCAAATGAAAAACAATACCCTAAATTACTTAAATGACCAGCGACTTAAATGGCCAGCGACTTAAATGGCCAGCGACTTAAATGGCCAGCGACTTAAATGGCCAGCGATGCTGCATTAAGGAAACTACTTTATTACATAAGACAGCCTTAGTTTACTGTTGATGCCACTACCATTGCCTAGATCACGAAATTTATTGGTTTCGCTAACGAAAAGTTGGGGTCCAGTCCCTGGACCCATTATGAGCCTCTACAATGGAAGTAAATGATACAGTGATACCGACAAGTCGTGGACAAACAAATAGGTATAGTTTAGGGTCATTTATTACAGGAAAAGTTTCCCCACGAGGGAAGGACTGATGAAGCCACTGTGTGGCGAAACGTTTCCTCATTAAAGATACCCAAGTGTTGCATATGTGTCTAATTTATCCACGTAGAACATCTTTACTGGATCCGTATCGGCCATGGCACCGGTCAAATGTATTCAATAAAGATATCTTAAGTGCATACACTTGTCCTTTCATCCATAGAATCGGTATCGTTATACTTTCTACCTTCATAAGTGACCTAATTCACTCATCTGTTATATTTAGATCGTCACAGCAAAAATGGTTATAATAACCATAATTTTTAAAGGGTGGACCGGTTGGCCAGTGGAAGGCCTCAGTCAGATGACCAAAAGCTCCAGCTGCGAGTCAGCTTATAACTAAATCCGAGACAAGAAACGCTTGTCCTGTTTCCTGACGAAACTTACCTAACTTTTAGACTGCCGCCCATAAGTTGTATAATAAAACTATTGAACTGGGCCCGAAAATGGCTTACTAAATAATTACAAAATTGGGCCTACCTTGTATGGGGCAGTAGGCTGAATGCAATACTCGTTATTTTATATTTTACAGTGGCTCTCACAAACTAACAGCTAAAATTTTCAAAGAATTCTAAAAAAAAACTTATCACTGACAGCAAGTTTAACACCAACACGCGGATCAGTACCAAATGACGGGAAAAATGGGGAATATCACGTTAATATCCAATGAACATTATTATTTTATTTACTTGGGGAAGTCCTTAACCAGTAGAGGCTATACGGATACTGGGGAATGGAAGGTAATCAAGTTTGATGGAAGCAAGTAGCTAATTCCTTGAAGAGCTTTTATATGATCACAACGCACCCACCATCCCCTTAAGAGGTCAAGTGGATAAATCTTTACACTGAACTACAGTTCTCTTAGTTAGGCGTCCCTGAAGGGGGACCTTTAAATAGTTGTCTGATTTTTTCTCTTTTTCTTGCTCCTTCTTTATTTTATTTTGCTCATTACACGATAACGCCTCATCAAAATAGCTTCAAATCTTCAATACTTGTGTGTGGTAACAAGGACCAACTACTAAGACAAATAACATGCTCACGTGCCCTATGACCGAAGTTGTTGAATCCATTCCCAGCATCCTGGAAGGACTCGGATAACTTCGAAGATTCTCAATGGTGTAGATTCCAATGTTCACAAAAGGTGACAAAAAAAATACGAATTCGGGTTGACATCGACCTTATTCTAGCATAATTAATTTCAACTAGCTGAAACTTCTTATCAGTTTTCCTTATCATCTCGGGTATTTTCGTCTTACACGTCGCTGCAATATGTACTCAGGACATGATTAAAACCTTGATAAACACCACTTACCTCTAGGAGCATCCCTCTCAAACACACACACACACACACACACATACACAGGCAAGGGCTACAATTTATAAAAAAAAACATTTTGAAATCAGTGCCAGAAGTAGGAGGCCTAGAGCCGGGCGTAGGCAGTGTTGCCACAAGCCAGCATTACTGCAAATTCAAAAATAATAAGTGTGACCCAAGCCAGAGAGTTAAGTCAAGGATAGATGAGTTAGTGCATAATAAGAAAGCCATAAAGTGAGGGTAAGGAAAAGGATAAATATCCAGCAGCTATTCTTGGGATGTCTGAGTTTTCTCGAGAAAACTGTGCCCATAATAAAGGCTTAAATTGTCCAACTGTACGTTGTGTTGCATACTGAAGGATTATTACTAATATAGTCATACGCAATATAGCATATAACAAGTGATAAGTGTGGTTAATAAGGACTCAAACGGGTAATGAGAATAGAAGAAATGAATAGAACAGAGGTGGAACCAGGGAGGAGCAGGAGAGTCATAGTACAGCTGCAGCAGCTGGGATCGGACGATACTCACCGCTGTCAGGCGTAATGTACAAAATACCTATGTTGTGGTGACAGGTGTATGTTGAGTGATGAGTTTCGGCCCTGAATCGCTGGTAGCTGGGAGTCACAAACCCTGCTCCATAGTGATTATCATACATACAGCACTTAGCATTTAGAAGCAAGACAAGCTAGGTAGGAGCAAGGAATAAAGATAACCTTCGTAGGATGCGTGCGCGCGCAGTAGGTGAGGCCGAGTAGCACTTTAGGACTGATAGTAATTTTTAGCACACAAAGACAGTGCACAGTGTGAACCAAGTGATTGGGTACATATGTAGCACATATATAGTACATACGTGGGTACATAAGGAATCACAAACACACACACACACACATATATACATGGGCTGGAACCTAAGGGTCACTCACTCCTGGAGATATCAGAATTAGAGTAAGCAGCAGTTACTAGCATTTAATAACATGTACTGAGGTGTAGGAGAGTTAAGGCAGTTGATGACAGTTAGCTAGCGTGGACACGCGGGTACCTACATACACACACACAAGCACATGTTTTTCAGGCACTTGTAGAAGTAGACTTAGTATTAGTGATCCATAGAAGGGCGAGGTGCATTAAGTGAGGAGGATTATTTTTCTGGGCACACAAACACCCACACCTAACACACATACACACATACACACATAGGCTACAGCCACCCCAGTCACGGGATAGTACCCTACCCAACCCCATCACTCTCCCAGTCCCCCTTCCCTCCCTCCCTCATTTCTCCCCCGCTCCCCTCTCTTTTCCTTCCTCTCTCCCTCCCCCTTCCTCTCCCTCTAGCCCCAGTCTCACTCTTTCTCCACCTCCATCACTCTCACTGTCCCTTCCCCCCTTCCCCCTTCGTCTCCCTCTATCCCCCTTCCCACTCTTTCTCCACCCCACCACTTTCCTTGTCTCCCTCTCCCCATGGAACCCCAATGGAAATAAGTCACTCTTTCTGACTTTTTTGGGTTATCCTAGGTTCTCTACACATATGCTGCTATGTATGATGATCTATGTAACTGTATTTGTGTATACCTGAATAAACTTACTTACTAATATCTCCTCCATTCCCATCTCCTTTCCTTCCTTCCTCCCTCTCCCCTCCCCCTCCCTTCTTCTCCCTCTAGCCCCCTTCCCATTCTTTCTCCACCCCCACCACTTTCCTTGTGCCCCTCCCTCCCTCTCCCCATTTCTCCTCCATTCCCATCTCCTTTCCTTCCTCCCTCCCTCCCTCACCCTTCTTCTCCCTCTAGCCCCATTCCCACTCTTTCTCCACCCCCATCACTCCCTGTCCCCTCCCTCCCTTTTCCCATTTCTCTCCCCCATTCCCTCTCTTCTCTTTCCTCTCTCCCACCCTCCCCCTTCCCACTCTTTCTTCACCCCCCAACATTCTCCCTGTCCCCTGCCTCCCTCCCCATATCTCTCCCTCCATTCTCCTCTTTTCCTTACTCCCTCCCTCCCCCTTCCTCTCCCTCTATCCCCTTCCCACTCTCTCTCCACCCCCACCACTCTCACTGTCCCACTCCATAGCTCTACCCAACTATCCCCCACTCCCATCTCCTTTCCTTCCTCCCTCTCTTCCCTTCCCCTTCCTCTCCCACTAGCCCACTTCCCACTCTTCCTCCACCCCCCATCACTCTCCCTGTCCTCCTCACACAAAAAAATGGTGGCTCAAAGGGGAAGTCGAAGGATCAGGGGATCAGAGGAAGATTGTCCTGGTCAGAAAGAATGGATGGAAGAGCAATGTAAAAGGATGGAACAAGAGTGGAAGAGCAAACCCGGGAAGCTTTCTGCAAAAAATGGAGAAGAGGATGGAGACGGAGATGAAATGGGAGTTGCAATCCGAAGTTGCAGGAGCCAGGATACGGGCTCTAGAATATGAGGTAAATAGGCTGAAGTGAGTTACAGGACTATTGCCCAGAGGAGACATGACATCTGGAGCAGGTACAATTCTACTGAACGAGAATCCCAACAGTAAGGAAGGAGACAGGACTTATGCTGGGGCCCTATCAGTCCTCCAAGCAGGGTTGAGGAATGAAAGGGGAGAGCTACTAGGAGCAGGGATAATAGTAGGGGAGAGGGGAAAAGGTAAAGAAGGGGACAGGTCTCATGCAGAGGCACGACCATGCCACAAAGAGTTACAGGAAATAACAATGTCCATGTACAAACGGGACCCAGAGGCACGGAGGGAAAGGCAATGGAAGGGGGAGAGGGAGAAGTCAGTGTTTATTCACGGGCTTCTGGAGAGCGAGGGGAGAACACACAATGAAAGACGGTAGGAAGAAAAACGAGAGATTGAAAACATCATCAAAGAAATAGGCGAAGAGGACATGACTGATATAGCAAATTTTCAGAGAATACTTGAAGGAAGAAATCGGCCAGTCAGACTGATCTTCCAGACATAAATGGTGTGGAACAAGATCCTGCAGGAGAAACCAAGGCTGAAGGAATCACCAACATACAAGAGGGTGTTCTTAGACTGCGACAGAACAAAAACAAAACGACAGCAGCTGAGGGAGAGGACACAGAAACGAAAGAGGCTAGGACGAGAGACATGGGCAGATTCAGTAGAGGACAACTTGAGAAAGGCAGAGCAGCAAGTGCAAGCGCACACAGAACCACCCCGAGAACCCCACAACCAAACACGCAACCCCAAAACAACCCACAATCCACACTTACAGCCCCCACCCCATACTACACTGAAGAATCCCAGAGCACACTGCCAGATCCCCCACCTCCACAGACCCCCAAACACACTGTTGGAGAGGAAACTGAAGGTATGATACACCAACGCAGATGGAATAACGAATAAGTGGGAGGGGCACGAAAGAGTCGAAGAGGCATCACTGGACATCATAGCTCTCACAGAAACCAAGCTCACAGGAATGATAACAGATGCCATCTTTCCAACGGGTTATCAAATCCTGAGGAAAGAAAGAGGGAACAGTGGGGGAGGATGAGTGGCAATGCTCATCTAAAACCAATGGAATTTTGATGAGCTGGAGAGAGGAGACAAGGAAGCAAGAGACAATATTATTGGAACACTTCAGTCTGGATGTCCCAAGGTGCTAATTGCAGTGATGCACAACCCACAGCAGAAAGCCAAGGCAAGAATGTTATTAGAGTAACAAAGCAATGGTTGACACACTGGCTGAAGTGGCCAGAAGGGCTCATGCATGCAGGGCAAAGCTGCTGATTATGGGTGACTTCAATCACAAGGAAATCGACTGGGAGAACCTGGAGCCACATGGGGGCCCAGAAACGTGGACGGCTAAGATGATGGAGGTGGTACTGGAAAACTTTATGTACCAACACGTAAGGGACACTACCACATAGAGAGGAGAGGATGAACCAGCAAGACTGGACCTAGTATTCACCTTGAGTAGTGCAGACATTGAGGACATCACACATGAAAGACCCCTCGGAACCAGTGATCACGTGGTTCTGAGCTTCGAATACATAGTAGAGTTACAAGTGGAGAGGTAAGCAGGAAGGGCGGGATGAACGAAGCCAAACTACAAGAGAGGGGACTACACAGGCATGAAGAATTTCCAGCATGGGGTTCAGTGGGACAGAGAACTGGCAGGGAAGTCAGTAAACGAGATGATTGAATATGTGACAACAATATGCAAAGAAGCTGAGGAGAGGTTTGTACCCAAGGGTAACAGAAATAACGAGAAAGCCAGGATGAACCCTTGGTTCACCCAAAGGTGTAGAGACGCAAAAACCAAATGTACAAGAGAATGGAAGAAGTATAGAAGGCAAAGGACCCAGGAGAATAAGGAGAGCAGTCGTAGAGCCAGAAATGAATATGCGCAAGTAAGAAGGGAGGCCCAACGACAATACGAAAATGACATAGCTGCAAAAGCCAAATCTGATCCGAAGCTATTGTACAGCCACATCAGGAGGAAAACAGCAGTCAAGGAGCAGATAATCAGGCTGAGGAAGGAAAGAGGGGAGTTCACACGAAACGACCGCAAAGTATGTGAGAAGTTCAACATGAGATTCAAAGCAGTGTTCACAGAAGGAACTTCAGAACGGAGAGGTGGGGCACACCATCAAGTGTTGGACACAATAAATACAAGCAAGGAAGAAGTGAAGAGGCTGCAAAGCGAGCTAGATACCTCAAAAGCGATGGGGCCGGATAACATCTCTCCATGGGTACTGAGAGGGAGCAGAGGCGCTATACATACCATAACAACAATCTTCAACACATCTATCGAAAGAGGACGACTACCTGAGGTATGGAAGACAGCAAATGTAGTCCCAATTTTTAAAAAAAGGGACAGACACGAAGCATTAAACTACAGACCAGTGTGACTGACATGTATAGTATGCAAAGTCATGGAGAAGATTATCAGGAGAAGAGTGGTGGAGCACCTAGAAAGGAACGAGCTATCATTGACAGCCAGCACGGTTTCAGGGATGGGAAATCTTGTGTCACAAACCTACTGGAGTTCTATGGCAGGGTGACAGCAGTAAGACAAGAAAGAGAGGGGTGGGTAGATTGCATTTTCTTGGACTGTAAGAAGGCGTTTGACACAGTTCCACACAGGAGATTAGTGTAAAAGCTGGAGGATCAGGCAGGGATAACAGGGAAGGCACTGCATTGAATCAGGGAATACCTGTCAGGAAGACAACAGCGAGTAATGGTACGCGGAGGGGTGTTAGAATGGGCGCCTGTTACGAGCGGGGTTCCACAATAGTCAGTCCTAGGACCGGTGCTGTTTCTGTTATTTGTGAACGACATGACGGAAGGAATAGACTAAGAAGTGTACCTGTTTGCAGATTATTTGAAGTAGATGAGAAGAATTCAATCGGACGAAGACCAGGAAGAACTACAAATGTATCTGGACAGGCTGTAGGCCAGGTCCAGCAACTGTCTCCTGGAGTTCAACCCCACCAAGTGCAAAGTCATGAAGATTAGGGAAGTGCAAAGAAGACCGCAGACGGAGTATAGTCTAGGGGCCACAGACTACAAACCTCACTCAAAGAAAAGGATCCTGGGGTGAGTATAACACCAGGCACATCTGGTGTTATACTCTGCGGCATACGGGCGCCTAGCAAACCTAAGAACAACATTCTGACATCTCAATAAGGAGTCGTTCAGGACCCTGTACACCGAGTACGTTAGGCCCATACTGGAGTATGCAGCACCAGTTTGGAACCCGCACCTAGCCAAGCACGTTAGGAAGTATTTCTTCAGTCACAGAGTTGTCAGGAAGTGGAATAGTCTGGGAAGTGATGTAGTGGAGGCAGGATCCATACATAGCTTTAAGAAGAGGTATGATAAAGTTCATGGAGCGGGAAGAGTGACCGAGTAGCGGCCAGTGAAGAGGCGGGACCAGGAGCTGTGAATCGACCCCTGCAACCACAACTAGGTGAGTACAACTAGGTGAGTAAGTACACACACACACAAACACACACAAAACAAACACACACACACACACACACACACACACACACACACACAGTACCATGAAAATAAATAATATATGCTAAGGAAAATCTAATCTAAAACAATTATTTTTTTTAATTTTAGTGAAAAAATAATCAAAGGAAAGTTAAGAGATTATTAATACTTAATGTATAAAATTAGCTGTTTAATAATTCTTGAGAGACAAAAGAGCTTGATTAGATAATTAAGAGATTACATAACATATTAAGACAATTATTGACGAAGAGTGACAATGAAAAGGAATTGGAAATGTTAAATATGTACAAAGAAATCATTAACGTTGGTAGAATTACCGACAATATGTTAGGTAAAAGGACACAGGTGCAACTAATGTGAAATTTTACTGTGGCAACGTTTCGCTCTCCAGGAGCTTTGTCAGCCGTTATAAACAATACATGGACAAGTAGACTTTCTACCACATGTATCACTACTACCACCATTACTACCTCCACCAGTATTACAACTACTACACCTCACTCTAAATCTATATGTACCCTCTGTGTCCATATATTGTTTGTAACGGCTTGATAAAGCTCCTGGAGAGCGAAACGTTGCCATAACAAAATGTCCCATTAGTTGCACCTGTGTCCTTTTACCTAAAAAAAGAAATAAACTGAAAAACTTATGAGGCTGAAATTGCAAAGGTCAATAGAATTGCTAAATGCAGTGTCTAAACTGGCAGTGTGGCGGTACAATTCACCTGATCGGTTTCCATTTGCATGCATCCGCACTGTGCAGTGCAATGGTTAACATAGTATGTCTTAGCTTCGGCTAACATATGCCTTAGCCTTGATAAGACATGTTAGCTAATATAATGATGGCTCAGATATCACCGAGATGGATGCTAACCCTAGCAAAAGACGAAGGTGGTAAATAGTCCAGTAAAAGACGAAGGTGGTAAATAGTCCAGTAAAAGACGAAGGTGGTAAATAGTCCAGTAAAAGACGAAGGTGGTAAATAGTCCAGTAAAAGACGAAGGTGGTAAATAGTCCAGTAAAAGACGAAGGTGGTAAATAGTCCAGTAAAAGACGAAGGTGGTAAAAAGTCCAGTAAAAGACGAAGGTTGTAATTATTCCAGCAAAAGACGACGGTTGTAAATAGTCCAGCAAGACAAAGGTTGTTAATAGTCCAGCAAAAGACAAATGTTGTAAATAGTCCAGCAAAAGACAAAGGTTGCAAATAGTCCAGCAAAAGACAAATGTTGTAAATAGTCCAGCAAAAGACAAAGGTTGCAAATAGTCCAGCAAAAGACAAAGGTTGTAAATAGTCCAGCAAAAGACAAAGGTTGTAAATAGTCCAGCAAAAGACAAAGGTTGTAAATAGTCCAGCAAAAGACAAAGGTTGCAAATAGTCCAGCAAAAGACAAAGGTTGTAAATAGTCCAGCAAAAGACAAAGGTTGTAAATAGTCCAGCAAGACAAAGGTTGTTAATAGTCCAGCAAAAGACAAAGGTTGTTAATACTCCAGCAAAAGACGAAGGTGGTAAATAGTCCAATAAAACAGTACTCTTGATTGGTGAAATAATGTGTAGTACAGTATGTACTCTGATTAGAGATATTTTGATATATGTGCAAACTATGTAATGATAATTTACAATAAAATAATGTGTAATGTGCATTGATGATACGAAACTTAAATTATGGTGTCATGAGAAGATTATTCCTGTAGAGAACAAATAGGCACTATACCGTGACTGGAACAATACACAACGTTTCGGTCCGACTTGGACCATTTGCAAAGTTGTAAGCTCCTCTCTCCTATGTGTTCGCCTGCATTCAGCCTTAATATTATCGAAACTCGATTATGGTGACCAGATATATTCGGCGGCCTCTCCTGCTACTCTTTAAAGTCTTAATCCCATCCATCACCAGGGATTGGGTTTATGCCTTGGTGCATTTCGTTCTTCCCCGGTTGAGAGCCTCTATGTAGAAGCGAACATTCCATCCTTATCCGATCGTCGTGATGCACATTGCATTCGCTATTTTGTTCGCTCTCATGACCTCCGCAATCCTTCCATGTATAGGATTGTCACAGATGTTAGTAGACGCTCGTTGTTTGTTCGTCGCCCCTGTTTACTTCGTCCCTTTTCTCTTCGTCTACATTCATTCTTGTCTTCCCTTCAGCTACCACCTTTATATGTTCATGTGACATCTCCCTTTTCCCTACCCCCTTGGGAAGTTCCTGCTGTCCGTGTCTGTTCTATTCCTCTACCTTGCGCGAAACCCCAACAACCTACGGCGGCTTCTCGCTTTTTTTTTCTAGACCATTTCCGTTCTCATTCCCATGTCATCGCGGTGTACACCGATGTTTCAAAGTCATCTGACGGCGTAGGATTCGCAGCAGTGTTTCCGGACAGCGTCGTACGAGGGCATATTTATGGCTGAATTGTATGCCATTCTTGTGGCACATATCCGTATTGCATCTATGCCTGTGTCACCATTTGTGGTCGTTTCAGACTCTCTTAGTGCTTTACAGGCTATCCGTAAAATTGATACACCTCACTTCCTAGTTCTTCGTATCCAACTTTGGTTACGCCGTATCTTTAGCAAGCATAAAGATATTGTTTTTTGTTGGGTCCCTGGTCATGTTGACGTACAGGGCAATGAACAGGCAGACACTGCTGCGCGGTCAGCAGTACATGACCTTCCAGTTTCATATAGAGGTGTTCCTTTCACGGACTATTTTGCAGTCACTGCTACCCACCTTCGCACCCGTTGGCAACAACGCTGGTCTGACCTGCTGAATAACAAACTTCATTCTATTAAACCGAGTATAGGTTTCTGGCCTTCTTCTTGTCACCAATGTCGAGGTTGGGAGACTACACTCGCGTCTTCGCATCGGCCACACTCGTCTTACTCACGGGTATCTCATGGAGAGGCTCCCTGCCCCTCTCTGTGAGCATTGTCAGGTTCCAGTGTCTGTTCGCCATATTCAGCTGGACTGTCCACTCTATCAACGAGCACACAGAATTTACCTCCAACGACGTCTTCGCTCTGCGGCCCTTTCTTTACCTTCCCTTCTTGCAGATGGACCCTCCTTTAATCCTGACTCTCTTGTTGACTTTTTGACAGAAACTGACTTACTACACAAACTCTGAAGATTATACCTCTAGCACCTCCCTCAGTCCCTTCTACCTCAATCTCTTGCTATCCTCTATCCCTGCACTATCCACCGTCCTGCTGCACTCCATACCCTACTAATCATCCCTCTCCCTCTTACAACCCATTCTCCCTGCATCCTACCTTAACCTGCTGCGCTGTATGACCCCTGTGGTTTAGCGCTTCTTTTTGATTGTAATAATAATAATCTCTCCTATGTGTGGGTTATTTGTGTATCATTCCTATAATCTGTGACATCTTAAGTGTAACACAACAATAATGATGTCACAGGTTCACCTGTTTACCGGGAAAGGATTTAAATCCCAAACAGATAAGATATAAAGAAATTACTTTGGATATTGACGAGTAATAGCCAATAGAAGCTGACAGGATATCAACGTGGGTTTCAAAATAATGTGCAGACTTAATCGACCGAGAGAGAGAGAGAGAGAGAGAGAGAGAGAGAGAGAGAGAGAGAGAGAGAGAGAGAGAGAGTGGAAATATTTAAGGATTTCATTACAGGAGGTTAAACTGGCAGACATTGTGTCTATACTTTAAAAATAGACAGAGAAAGCTTTTTAAAGTATAGGTCTGTTGAGAAAGGTGTATGTCTATCAGTGTATATATTAAGAGTTTAATTTAATCCCTAAAATAGGTAAAACAGTAAGTGACCCACGTGAAGTAGATAGCCTTGAAACTACATTAAACTATCAACTGTATATATTTAAACTCCATTAACCAATCAGCGGAATGTATTTCGGTATATATTTCTCTTGATGTTTTTGCACGAACAACAAAGGTTCATGTATATGTGGTGGGGTAAATCTCATTATACTTACACTTAGAGATTAAAAATAATCTCAATTTGCCCATTTTTTGAGAATTAAAGTATTTTAGATTAGTGGTTGAACAGGTGACATGCAGCCTTAATGACGGTCGTATGTCTATAGACCTTCAGCCCAGTTATACGACCAACAATGTTGACAAGTGTTGTAAAAATACTGAATTAAGGGATTAGTGAAAATATTTGCGACAGATTTACGGAAATTGTTGAGTGAAATGGCTGGGCTGATTGTGTTTATCTAGTCTTTAAGAAAGCCTTTGATCGAGTTCCCTCATGAAAGACTAATTTGGAAACAGCAAAATGTTAGAGGAATAAAAGGCAAGCTGCTGTATTACAATGGATGTGGGATTCTGAGATGAAAATGTGAACTGATATAAGATGAAAAGATGTTTTCGTGATGCTGTGTCAGAAGAGATGTGCTACAAGCATCAGGAAATGATTTTGAACTGTATAAACGACTTACCAGAAGGAACAGAAAATTTTATATGTTTGTGGATGATGAAAAAAATCTTACCTGAAATAAAAATTACTAAATTACTACGGGGTGGCTTGGATAATTTGAGTAGTGATCGAAGGTTGATGGAATTTAATGAGGATAAAGGCCACTTAATGGGTCGCATGAACTAAGACTGCGAAACAAAATATTGAAAATATCAGAGTGAGATATTTAAGAGTTAACTCAAATTTGTCACTAGAAGATTATGTTTATGAAACTGAAAAATTATGCTTCACTGAAAATATTATAAATAACTTTCAAGTGTCGGGATTACAACATTTGTAAGACCAAAATTGGAAGAAAAGCAGCTGTTGTGGTGCCCACACCTTGAATAAAACATGTAAATAACTTAGAAAAGGTCCTAAGAAGGGCTGTAAAATAGCTACCAAAGAAAGAATTTGAATTATGATGAGAGGCAAACATTAAAGATACCAAGCTGGCTGATAAAAGGAAAGGAGAAATGATAAACAATTTTAAGGATTTGAAGGATATAAAAAGTGCCTGCAACAAGAACAAGAAGCCACAGTTGTAAAGTGAGAAAAAATGAGCCGATGACAACAATCCATAAATGTTCGCAAAAAAGCTGATAGAATTCTTTGCTTTATATCAAGAAGCATAAATTTTAGTGTTAAGGTTTTGCATCAAATTTATATATCTGTGGTAAGACCTCGTTTAGGCTATTCTGCCCAGATTTGGTCTTCATATTACACGATGGACAAATGCGATAGAAAATATATATAGTGAAGGATGAAGTTGATTCCATGCATTAAAAGTCTCTCCTACGAGAAATAGGCTGAAGGCGCTGAACTTGTGCTATTTGGAAAGACGGAGAATTTAGGGAGATATGGGTGAATATTCAAAAGAAAAACAGAAGTAAATAAAGGGCATATAAATGGCGTGTTGAAAATATCTGACTAAGACAAGACTCGTAGCAATGGATTCAAGTCGGAAAAAAATTGATTTAGAAAGTATATTGGATAGTACTAGTTTTGCAATAGAGTTGTAGATCAGTGGAACAAAGTCCCGGGTAACATCATAGAGGCAGTAGCATTGGGTAGCTTTAAATATAGATTCGAAGGATATTCGAGTGGGTTTGGGTAGGCGTGAGTTGGACCTGCCTAGCATGGACTAGTAGGCCTTCCAGTGTTCCTTCGCTCTTGTGAAAAGACTATAAAGGGATCTGGATAGGCTGCAAGCCTGGTCCGACACAATTGCTCCAGGAGTTTAACCCCACCAAGTGCAAAGTTATGAAGCTTGGGAAAGGACAGAGAAGACGGCAGAAAGAGTACAGGCTCGAGGGTTAAAAATGCAAACCTCACTCAAGAAAAAAGAATCTTGAGGCGAGTATCATACGAGCATATACCCTGAGACGAACATCAATCAGATAACTGCTGCCCTAAACGGGCCCCTAGCAAACCTAAGAATAGCGTTTCGACATCTAAGGAATCTTTTACGACACTGTGCACTGTATACGTCATGCCCATACCGGAGTATGTGGCACCAGTGTAGAGCCCACACCTAGTCAAATACGTAATGTAACTGGAAAAAGATCCTGGGGTACAACTAGGATAATGCCAGAGCTGAGAGAAATGCGGTATAGGAGAGGTTGACAGAAATGAACCTCACGACCTTGGAGGAGAGAAAAACAAAAGGATATGATTACTGTGTACAAAATCTCAAGAGCAATTGATACGGCTTATAGGGACAGATTGCTTGAATTAAAAGGACCATGATCAAGGGGCCAAAGGTGGAAGCTGAAGACGCAGATGGGACATAGGAAAACAAAGAATTTATTTTGTTTCAGGATGGTTGACAAGTAGAAGGACTTGGATGGGGCTGCGGTAGAGGCAGCTTCAATACACAGCCTCAAGAGTAGATATGATAAGGCCCAGGAGGCCAGAAGTCATTGATACCGATCAAGGTGATATATAGGACGGGACCAGGGGCTTTAGTACCGACCCCCGGAAACACAAATCGATGAGTACACCCTCACACTCTTTGTTATTAAAATTCACGTAAAAGCACCAAACCCAGTACAAAGGTCATACAATACATGGAGGATGGGAGGCAGTCAAATTCGATCCAAGGAGAGAAAAGGTACCTACATTTCCTTGTATCAAGGAAACCTTTACTGACATCAAGGAGCTTTCCTAGTAGACACTCAATCTAATAAAATTAAAGATAGCCAATCAATACTATTTCAGCTCAACTGGCACCAAGACGGCCTGGAGTGACGGCCTGGAGTGAGGGGCTTGTAGTGAGGACTCTAGGGTCTGGAATGAAGGTCTAGAGGGACTGGAGTGAGGGCCTCGAGATCCTGGAGTGAGGGACTGGAATGAGGAACTAGAGTGAGGACCTAGAATGCCTGGAGTGAGGACCTAGAGTGAGGGCCTGGAGTGAGGGCCTGGAGTGAGGGCCTGGAGTGAGGGGGTTCCGACCGTTGCTAATCACCTCAGCCGAGGGGAAACAGTTGTGTCAGCGAGGTGAACCAGGCCATGAGAGACAATCTAAAATGATTTTAAGTTGATGAGAAAGACACGTACAACATTAGATCAATTTACTGTTTAAACGTTACGTCTACGTGGTAGCCTTCATTAGTCAAATACAGAGAAGAATGTATTGTAGGCAGCAGGCGAGATAAAGATAATGAAATCAGCCCATCAGCCTTGGAGAAATAATTTGAGGGGAGTCAGTCCCTCAGCCTGGAGAAGAACTCAGCTCCATGGACTGATCACTTCAAACTATTTTACCTCGTCTGCTGCCTACAATACATTCTCTTCTGTACTTGGCTGAAGAAGCCTACTGCATAGTCGAAACGTTTCAATAATAATGATACCCATCTGTTGCACACGTCTCTTACTCATCATGCATGAGTATGTTTACATTTAGTCTTTGTCAGGGATAGATTCTTTAGTATAGTTCAAGTGTCCAGCAACAGTCATGAGAGAAGTTGGCGTGCGTGCGTGCGTGCGTGTGCGTGCATAATACAAAGGTGTTCTAACGATCGTAGTAAAGAAAATGTATTTTTTTTTAAATCAGGGGGAAACGATAAATCCTTAAGGGTTATTTTGTGCCTAATGAATGGGAGGTAGTGAGACTTGGTCCAAAGAAAGGGAAATAAATTGCTATTCCTTAGGTGGAGAGTACTACTCTCCCTCACCTCCATCAAGGCACCTAAGGTCCTTCAGGGATGTATCACAGGAAAGACAAAGATACTGAGCAAGATGTCATTGTGACAACGTTTCATTCTGAAGAGCTTAATAAAGCCTTGGATTAAGCACTTCACTGAGAAAACGTCATTAAAAAGTTTGCAATGCACCTGGTCTTTCTTCCACTGGAGAGAGGAAGCTGTGTTGAGTGCAGCTCTGTTGAGTTCAGTTCCGGCTCCTACTCTGGGTCGCCTTTAAAACTTCACTCTACAAGTTTTGTGCATTAAAGTAGAAACTTTTTTTTCTTCATCCCACCCAAAAAAATATTTTTTTACCATTTACAAATATATATGTTTTGGTTTATAAACATAACTTGCAGACTTAGTTTATAAAGCAGCATTAGTTTGTAAAGAAAACGTCCAAGTGAAAAAAGTGAAAGAAATATATGAAAACCTAAAAATAAATAACCCTATGTAATGGATTTCGCATATAACGGACAAAATATTACATCACTGATGTTAACTAATGTAATTATATATATACATATACACACACACATATATATATATATATATATATATATATATATATATATATATACACATGTATATATATATATATATATATATATATATATATATATATATATATATATATATATATATATATATATCTCGTGCCGAATAGGTAAAACGAACTCATTTAAAATTAAGTCCTTTCTAAAATTTTCTCTTATACATTTAAAGATATATATTTTTTATTTATGTTAATGTAAAAAATAATTATAATCAAATAAGTAAAAATTAATAATTTGTACCAAAAGAACCTTAGAAAACTTACCCTTATTACAACAACCACAATTTAATTTAGTTTAATCTAAATAAATATATTTTAGGTAAGTTTACAGTAATTTAATAACACAATAAAATATGATTTTTGCGAAATTATTGCATACACAAATTTTCGCTTGTATTATTCTTCAAGAAGAGCTTTACTATTTAAGCCAAAACCGCAAGTTTTACCTGTCGTATCTGAGCTCCTCTGCAAAGACAGTGATTATGTATGAGTGAGGTGAAAGTGTTGAATGATGATGAAAGTATTTTCTTTTTGGGGATTTTCTTTCTTTTTGGGTCACCCTGTCTCGGTGGGAGACGGCCGACTTGTTAAAAAAAAAAAAAAAAAATATATATATATATATATATATATATATATATATATATATATATATATATATATATATATATATATATATATATATATATATATATATATATATATATATATATATATATAGAATAAGAATAATAAAATCACAGTAAACAGATATCACAATTAGCAGAACAACCACTGTGAAAGAATAGCTCAATTTCAATCACTTTCGTGACTTTTCACATTATCAAGGAACTATAACAATAAAAATCAACAGTATGGCATATAAGAGCAAGACTTACACCTCACAGCCACAACACCAGACTCTGTGAAACACAACTGATACTCTACCTAAGCATTAAGATTTTTTACTTGTCTAATGTATGTGTGTGTGTGTGTGTCTACCTAGTTGTACTCACCTAGTTGTGGTTGCAGGGTCGAGTCAAAGCTCCTGGCCCCGCCTCTTCACTGGCCGCTACTGGGTCACCTCCCTGCGCCATGAGCTTTATCATACCTCTGCTTAAAGCTATGTATAGAGCCTGCCTCCACACATCGCTTCCTAAACTATTCCACTTCCTGACAACTCTGTGACTGAAGAAATACTTAACATCTCTGTGATTCATCTGAGTCTTCAACTTCCATCTGTGTCCCCTTGTTGTTGTGTCCCATCTCTGGAACATTCTGTCTCTGTCCACTTTGTCAATTCCTCTCAGTATCTTATATGTTGTTATCATGTCTCCCCTATCTCTCCTGTCCTCCAGTGTCGTCAGGTGATTTCCTTAACCTCCTCGTAGGACATACCCTTTAGCTCAGGGACTAGTCTTGTTGCAAACCTTTGCACTTTCTCGAGCTTCTTACATGTGGCTAGTGTGGGTTCAAACTGGTGCTGCATACTCCAATATGGGCCTAACGTACACAGTGTACAGGTCCTGAAACGATTCTTTATTAAGATGTCGGAATGCTGTTCTTAGGTTTGCTAGCGCCCATATGCTGCAGCAGATTATTTGGTTGATGTGCGCCTCAGGAGATGTGTCTGGTGTTATACTCACCCCAAGATCTTTTTCCTTGATTGAGGTTTGCAGTCTCTGGCCCCCTAGGCTGTACTCCGTCTGCGGTCTTCTTTGCCCTTCCCCAATCTTCATGACTTTGCACTTGGTGGGGTTGAACTCCAGGAGCTCCAGGAGCTAATGCAGTTTTGACTTAAAAAAAATGAACTCTATATACCCTGGAATTTTACGAAAATATAACAGCCGGGTCACCTTCTGGAGAAGACCTGGGTTGGGAATATAGCTATTTTAGGGCAGTTCAGTTGGTTTAACTTACACTGTCTTGAATAAAAATAGGACATTTATACACAGATTATAGACTGAAACACTGAAAATGTGCACTGATTATAATACACGAGTTAACTAAATACCTTTAAAGATAATATACTTTACAAAATAAGCTTTTCCTGGGACAGCGTTTCGCTCTTTACAGAGTTTAGCAAAAGTGTTAAACTTGATCAAAATTCCTGCAAAATGTGTTTTCTTCAATGCACCTCGTCTCGTGAAGCACCTCGCCCCGTGAAGCACCTGGTCTCGTGAAGCACCTGGTCTCGTGAAGCACCTCGCCCCGTGAAGCACCTGGTCTCGTGAAGCACCTGGTCTCGTGAAGCACCTGGTCTCGTGAAGCACCTGGTCTCGTGAAACATCTGGTCTCGTGAAGCACCTGGTCTCGTGAGACCTCGCCGTGAAGCACCTGTCTCGTGAAGCACCTGGTCTCGTGAGCACTGGTCTCGTGAAGCACCTCGTCTCTGAGCCTGTTCGGAAGCACCTCGTCTCGTGAAGCACCTCGTCTCGTGAAGCAGTTCGTAAGCACCTGGTCTGTGAAGCACCTCGTCGAAGCACCTCGTCTCGTGAAGCACCTGGTCTCGTGAAGCACCTGGTCTCGTGAAGCACCTGGTCTCGTGAAGCATCTGGTCTCGTGAAGCACCTCGTCTCGTGAAGCACCTCGTCTCGTGAAGCACCTCGTCTCGTGAAGCACCTCGTCATGTGAAGCACCTGTCTCGTGAAGCACCTCGTCTCGTGAAGCACCTGGTCTCGTGAAACACCTGGTCCCGTGAAGCACCTGGTCTCGTGAAGCACCTGGTCTCGTGAAGCACCTGGTCTCGTGAAGCACCTGGTCTCGTGAAGCACCTGGTCTCGTGAAACACCTGGTCCCGTGAAGCACCTGGTCCCGTGAAGCACCTGGTACCGTGAAGCATCTGGTCTCGTGAAACACCTGGTCTCGTGAAACACCTGGTCCCGTGAAGCACCTGGTCTCGTGAAGCACCTGGTCTCGTGAAGCACCTGGTCCCGTGAAGCACCTGGTCCCGTGAAGCACCTGGTCCCGTGAAGCACCTGGTCCCGTGAAGCACCTGGTCCCGTGAAGCACCTGGTCCCGTGAAGCATCTGGTCTCGTGAAGCACCTGGTCTCGTGAAGCACATGGTCTCGTGAAGCACCTGGTCTCGTGAAGCACATGGTCTCATGAAGCATCTGGTCTCGTGAAGTATCTGGTCTCGTGAAGCACCTGGTCTCGTGAAGCATCTGGTCTCGTGAAGCACCTGGTCCCGTGAAGCACTGGTCTCGTGAAGCACATGGTCTCGTGAAGCACATGGTCTCGTGAAGCACCTGGTCTCGTGAAGCACCTGGTCTCGTGAAGCACCTGGTTTTCAACTTGGTTGAGTCGATATAAATTACTCTATGGTTACCTACTTCTTCTGCCTCTGTTAACCTGACAGTGAGTAGCTGCCTGAGCTTTGACCGACTAATGTGAGTCGCATCCTGGGGACGTAGAATACTTTACCATTATTATTTTTATATAAATGTCTATACCAGTAGGAGCAGGTCTTAGGGAAAAAAAGCTGCGATAACAGATCTTGGAATGTGAACTAAATTAAAATAATTATTGATAAGAGCAAATAAGAACTTAACACACCGATCTTAATTTCTCATTATACCTTCAGTCTTCTAGTTTTTCAATATACTTTTTATTGGGAGATATTTTTACTCCTTCAAAATAAGTCAACCTAATCACAGTTTTGATGGTCGCGTGTTTTGCTCTAATCAGTATACGATAGTAGCGGCTAGCAGATAGAGGAGGTGTAAGAGGCAGAAGTAGGAATCAAGAGGAGTAAGTATTTAAAGAAAAAGTGAGTAAGCTTCAGAGGTAAAGGGAGTCAGAGTCAGTAGGCATTATGTACTGTAGTCCAGAATCTTATTTTTATACTGTAATTATTATTTTGAAGAGGCAGAATAAAGTCGATGATGCGGCACGTGGAACGCAGCAGCTGCAACTTCATAGCATTATCGTGATAGATAAACAAGCTCCGTCATGTTGAGTGTACAAATTAACTATCTCAGGGAGCTCTATGACCAGGAGACAATTCGAATTCCCTCACATTAGCATTTCGAACTTCCCTGGCACCAGATCCTTCAAACACCCTGGGATTGGGCTATTTACATTATCAGCACCATCCCATTCAAGCTTCCCTTCAACAGCCAGTGCAAACTTATTAGCACCAGCCCACTCCAGTCCACGGTCACCAGCCCACTCCAGTCCACGGTCACCAGCCCACTCCAGTCCACGGTCACCAGCCCACTCCAGTCCACGGTCACCAGCCCACTCCAGTCCACGGTCACCAGCCCACTCCAGTCCACGGTCACCAGCCCACTCCAGCCCATGGGCGCCAGCCTGTTGAAAGCTTTCCCCCGGGTCCCCCTGACACAAGCTCGTTTACATTCTCTGAATTAGTTCATTCGAACTCTTTACTTCAGCGCGTTCGAACAAAATGATTCCAGCCTGTTCGAACCCCTTAACTCATCCCATGGGATTTCCCCTGCAGCTAGTCAGTTCGAACATCTTGGCAGCAGCCCGATGGAACCCTTCCCTGGGCATCAGCCTGGTCGAACCCTCAAGCAACAGCCCATTAGAATCCCTTCAAATTCTACCTTATACCAGTCCATTCAAACGCTCCACTACTAACACCAGCCTGTTCGAATCCCCTGACACCAGTCAGTTCGAGTCTCCTGACATAAACCGTTCGTACTCCCTGTTCGAACGAGCGATCAAACGCTCTGATCAAATCACGGACCACTTACATTATCTGTATATGATATATATATTTATATTAATAATTTCCTTGAGATAACAGCACGTGTTTTATCACCGAGATGATTTTGACGACGACTTAGTAGCGTAGGAAGAAAAATGTATATTATTGTATCGTAATATTATTAAACGATTTTGGTTATGAGGTTTAAAGCCTGTCAACCACATGAGGGTCATTAAAGCTGCATGTTCTACTATCAGAGTGCTACTATTGGACTGTACAAGTGTTCGGGATACATGGAAACATCACTTAAAATTACCTCTCCATGTGTGGGTCATTGGCGAGTCAAATTACTTCTCTTATTAAGGATATTTCAGTCCCTAAAACATGGGTTAAGGGAAACTCTCAACGCAAGTACGCTAAAAGACCCACAAGTCTCTGTACATGAACCCTTCAAATAATTTCCATTATCCTGTATCGTAAAACGAACAGCATTGTGTTTTAGTCTGTTCGACCAGAGGGAAGTACTTCCCGTATTCCATAACCCAAGTCCTCTGGACCTCAGTGCACGCAAGAGCAACGTAGGTCTGCCTCAAGAGGAGCTACAGCTGGTCTCCCTTAAGATCCAGAAGCTGGATATGAATACTTTCGAGGTCCCGAAGCTTTAGCTCGACACTCTCAAAGAGCCTAACACTTGTGGTTTAACACCCTTCAAGGTGTGGAACAATAGGCACAAGAGTCGAACTTCAGTCCATTACAACAATGAAAGTCGAGATAAGTTGAACGAAATACTTCATAATTATTAAAGATAAGCCAATAGATTGCTTGTGATTTAACACAATACACAAAGATTAATACATACTAAGATTCATTGCAACATTAAAGTTGTAGACTGCATATTGCCTTTAATACAGATAAACTAGGGGTTATAAAATATTTGTAACCGAAAATAAAATACAAAAAGGATATTAAATCTAATCACGGCATATGTATACCACATCGAAATCTTCCGATGGAGGGAGAGGATGGGGCAGAGGCAGACCGAAATGACCAAATTTTACGGCAAACTACCGAAATAAGAGAAAGTAAACAGATAAATCCGTCAACTGTAAACAAGATGGCAGGGGATCAGCACAGGTGCCCGATGCCTCACACGCCACTGTCACCTCTACCAAAGGCTACAAATAATATTCTTGCAATGTTTTCTACACATTGTCATGTGTCTTCCATGGCGGATACATTCTGAAAGCTAAGGCAAAACAAAAGTACCCTGCTGACAACCTCCTAGTGAAAAATGAAACAAATAAAACCTAGTATAAAATTAGATAATAAATATAATGCAATTTATGCGTATATGAAAATTATTGAACTTTAACAATAGACATTTGTTGCTGGTTAATCTTCAATAATGAACAGATTTTATAAAAATCTTATTCTCCCTACAGAAAATGCCGATTATTCGTACTTTTAGCATTTTCTCGTTCAATTTTTACATCAACTCTTGTGTCAACATCTTCCCCCCCCTCACCGTTCAGTATCGAATTTTCAATGGCCACCACACGTTTCATGCAGCAGTACAATATACACGAATGTGTCTCATATATCAAACAAATAACACTTACATGGATATACTTGATTGTTCAAAAGATTTCAAACAAATTTTCACTAATAAAGTTATTCTTTCTCCAAATTTGTCTATGTTTTTTTCATTTTTTTTTCCGAAACTGAAGTCTCTGAGGCAATTTTCCCGACGGCCTTTCCACTTTGTGCCCCCAGATCCCAAACACTCCCCAGATATTACATTTATACTAGTCAGGAAAAATATTCCACTAGTAAAAGGTATGTGTGGAATGGGGGAGGAAGTAAAATTGAGAGCAGGAAGTGTAAGACACTAACTTGGAGATAGTGAGGACACTTGACGTGTTTCCATTGCTGTACAGTCTAAAAAAAAAAAAAGAATCCCAGATATCCGTAACCCCAGCTCTCACGTTCATCAATACTAGCCACAGCCACAGTAGTTGTTTGTCAATATCTTGAAAAGGCAGAGAAGCTCCTGCTTAACCCCCCTCAAAAGGCCAAAGAGCTCTAGATCTGTGCAGCCCTCCTAAAATGTCCAGGAACTGGAGATCAGCACCTTCAAGATGCCTAAGAGCTTTAGTTCGACACTCAAAAATTTCAGCAACTTTAGTTTAAAGCCATCAAAAGGCCAAAGAGCTGCAGATCAATCCCCTCATGAAGCAGAGGAGCTTTTAGCTGAACTCAGTTTCTGAAAATATTTAAACAGTAAGACACTGAGAAAACCAAGGTAGTGGTAAGAGGCATGGTACTGCTATAAATATATCTTCGTCAGTTACGGGCGTTGTACCACAGGAAAGAATACGCGAATTTGTCAGAAAACATAAGTTAGCTTTTTTTCGGTTTTCCTTTTCTGAGTTACAATACATTTTCCGTACCCTGAGATTCTGAAGAAATATGGTTTATTTTATTTTTTTCGAAAAAAGGTCCACAGTAGGGCTATCACAGCTACCAACAATGTATAGATTAGGATTAAATTAAACTGAGTAAGGTAAGTTATACTAGAACCAAAAAGTGAAGTCCATCTTAAAAGGCATTTTACCTTATCACACAAAAACTATCACCTCTATTAGTCATGCAAGGGTCAGAGGTACTGAGACTAGGAGAACGCTGGTACTAGGGTGTGGAAACAAACGTTTATCCTAAGCGATTCCGGATTCTGAAGAGGCACCGTTGGTCATGGTAGGGTCCTGGAGAATGAGCGCGTCTCGTCAGTCACAGGTTTAGATAATAAAATTATAGGCAGCTCCGAGCTAAGATGCAATGAAAGCACGTACCCACCCTGAACCATGATTACCCTCATGGCGGAAGGTAGTGTTGATGCCTTCTACTCTACCCAGTGTTGAACCAAGCAACACCAGGATGGCCCCTCCAGAACTGGCTGAGTTCTGGAGGGGCCATGCTGAGGGCAAATTCTGTTCAACTGATAATAATGGCTAATAATCAGAAATGCTAAGATTCATACCCCTTCGGCTTGCCACTCCAGGATCCGCAGCCAACCTCCAGTAATAATGCAATCATACAAGATGATTCTCCTGTGTTTCCGGAAGCCACATAGCACGTCCTGTGTCCTAAGATAATCCAATTTCAATACAAGTGGAGGGACACCCAACACAGCACCACCGACGAAGCTGTGTTAGAACACAGCCGAAAAATGATCCCTTTTCAATCATCCTAAGAGCTGAATTTTACAATAAGAAATTTACCTACAAATGAGGCTAAAAGACACGATGGTAAGGTGGTTTGGGGGTATTTAGTTTCGATCCGAGGAAGGCGAAATGAGGTTAAATTCCTTGGATCAAGAGCCCTTTACAACAAGAGACCCCTTCGCGCCCTTGAAGGAACAAAGAAAGACAGTACACAAATAACCCGCACGTAGGAGAGAAGCAGCAGCTTACGTCGTGGTAAGCTCCTCTCTCCTATGTACGGGTTATTTGTGTATTGTTCCAGTCACGGTATTGTGTCTTTTTGTTCCTCAAGGAAGGATAGGGTTGCTCTTATTCCATTGATCAAGAGTCCTACATAGGCAACAAGGTACCCCCCTTGAAGGGAAGTATTATGCTACTGCACTCCCAAACATCCTTGTTATTTGTTGGTCAGAGTCTGGGCTGGGAGGGAAGCCTCCCACACTGTCCATATTACTCAGTCAAACCTCTCCCAGCGAGATCACAAGAGAACCAAGACCACAGATTGATGGATTTCGAAGCTGCGGAGTTTTGAAAGGCACCAGACTTTTACAAGATAGGATTTTGACGATAACATGAATATTAAAACTATCTGGAATGTCGTGTTTGTTTTGTTTATTAAACTGTCCTTACTATTACTAAGTACAAGAATGTTTATATATGCTTCTACAGAACTCGGTTTTATTCCATTTTTATGTAGATAAAAACAATCGTCAATTTCCTCTGTACCAAGTCCTTTCCATTTCCCTTCATTTCTTCCCGGTCATGCATTATTTTACATTTCTCCAGCTATATTTTCTTCATATTCGCTTTATTTTCTCCTTCACGTATACATTTTTCCCCACACTTCCCCACCTTTTTATTCCCTTCCCTTTTATGTATGCATTCGCCTTTTATTTCCCCAGCCTTATTCCTTCCAATCCGTTTCTTCTTTCCTTGGTCGTCCTGAACTGGACGCAGCGGCCGGCAATCTGTAACAATATACGTACCAGCAGATGTTGCTAAGCTCGTTATATGGGGTGGAAACACCCTCTCCATCACCGGAGATCCTCTACAGCTTGTGGAATCCTTAGTTGTTTTACCCCGGCATGAGAGAAGGAGGAGAAGGCTTCACCATTTGAGAGCTGCTGTGATGGAGCCTCGGAAACAATATAAATTTTTCACAAGTGGACTATAAAGCTACTGGATCTCGGAATTAAAAAATTTCGTTGCAGAAATTGTCTTTTTTTTTTTTCTCCTTGGAAAATTAGAGAGATGCTGCAAATGTAATCAGCGATGTGGACTTTAAAAGTTATTTGGTCTATTTAAACCGTTTCAGCAGGAGCACTCGGGTTCCGGGAAGGAATCGAAAGATCTGTGGTGAGCGCTGAGGGTTGAAGAAAGATTAAACACTGAACACTAAAGAAGCCTAAACTTTTAAGAGAAACTTACATTAAATTCTCAGACTTTCGAGTTATCAGCATGGAGGTATTAACCTGATGGGAGACTCTTAATAAGAGGATAGATAAGGTCGCAAATGCCAGAGTGCTTAAGCCTCTCTTCTAAGTGAGTGACTTGATGTTGAAGAGCTATTGATTCAAGGAATTGGAGCTACCATGTCCTTTATTTAAACAAAATCAACTCCCACTTCCCTTAAGTCTCAACTCCCACTGCCCTTAAGTCTCAACTCCCACTGCCCTTAAGTCTCAACTCCCACTGCCCTTAAGTCTCAACTCCCACTGCCCTTAAGTCTCAACTCCCACTGCCCTTAAGTCTCAACTCCCGCCTTAAGTCTCAACTCCCACTGCCCTTAAGTCTCAACTCCCACTGCCCTTAAGTCTCAACTCCCACTGCCCTTAAGTCTCAACTCCCACTGCCCTTAAGTCTCAACTCCCACTGCCCTTAAGTCTCACTCCCACTGCCCTTAAGTCTCAACTCCACTGCCCTTAAGTCTCAACTCCCACTGCCCTTAAGTCTCAACTCCACTGCCCAAGTCTCAACCCACTGCCCTTAAGTCTCAACTCCCACTGCCCTTAAGTCTCAACTCCACTGCCCTTAAGTCTCAACTCCCACTGCCCTTAAGTCTCAACTCCCGCTTAAGTCTCAACTCCCACTGCCTTAGTCTCAACTCCACTGCCAAGTCTCAACTCCCACTGCCCTTAAGTTCTCCAACTCCACTGCCCTTAAGTCTCACTCCACTGCCCTTAAGTCTCAACTCCCTTGCTCCCTGTAAGTCTCAACTCCCACTGCCCTTAAGTCTCAACTCCCACTGCCCTAGTCTCAACTCCCACTGCCCTTAAGTCTCAACCCCTGCCTAAGTCTCAACTCCCACTGCCCTTAAGTCTCAACTCCACTGCCCTAAGTCTCAACTCCCACTGCCCTTAAGTCTCAACTCCCACTGCCCTTAAGTCTCAACTCCCACTGCCCTTAAGTCTCAACTCCCACTGCCCTTAAGTCTCAACTCCCACTGCCCTTAAGTCTCAACTCCCACTGCCCTTAAGTCTCAACTCCCACTTCCCTTAAGTCTCAACTCCCACTTCCCTTAAGTCTCAACTCCCACTTCCCTTAAGTCTCAACTCCCATTTCCCTTAAGTCTCAACTCCCATTTCCCTTAAGTTCAACTCCCATCCTTAAGTCTCATCCCCCCTTAAGCCCTCCTCACTGCCCTAAGTCTCAACACAGCCCTAAGCTATCTTTCCAAGAGCCCCTTTTAACATGAAAGAAACAACTATCCAGAGACTTGTACATTTAAAAATAGCTATTGAAGTTCAAGCCGAATAAGGGTCAAGTTATATAGTTTGGAGAAGGAGGGAAAAGCCAGAAGTGGAGTATAGACTGAAAGAAGAAAAATAAGAACACAATAGCAAGAGAAAAGGATCTAGAAGTTAATATGATAATGAACTTATCATAGGAAGAGGACAAAAACTGTATGACTGGCAGTCTTTATGAGATTAGGGTATTTCAGATTAGCCATCAGTAGCCTCTTTTGATGAGTTTCGAGAGTTTTTATTGCTGATGTTACTGCTGACGATCCGATAACCCACAACCATCACAGCCTGGTTGATCTGGCACCTGGTGAAGATACTTGTCCAGTTTTCTCTTGAAAACCTGTTCCAGCAGTGTTTCTGATACCTTATAGTAAGATATTGAATAGTTTGTGGCCACCGACATTGATGCAATGTTGTATTTTGCCCACTGAGAACCTGCTTTACACTGGGTTTATTTTTTCACTGCCATATCTCTCTCTAGTACGTTATGGCACTGTGCAGGTTTGGGACAAGTTCCTCCAGTACTTTCCAGGTATATAGTATCATATATCTCTCTCTCCTCCGCTCCAATAAGTATATATCTAGGATACTTATCCAGTTTCCTCTGGATATCTTCTGGCAAGATGGTGAATAATCTGGGGCCATTATAATCATCATGACCGACACCATCATGCTATAACGATTATTTTAAGTCTCCTCACACAGTGATAGTTATGATCACCATTAATACACAACACCAACGTGGAGTCATTTCCTGATCAATCACGTTTAAAAGCTTGAAAAAATGGAAAGGAGTCCAATCATATTGGTCCCATAGTGTGCTTTATGAGGAGAGAGAAGTAAAACTGAACACTGGTGACTCAGGATGAGAGGAAGACTAATGGAAACATGATTACTGTATATAAGATAAGGGAATGGATTTAATCGGATGGGAAAGCTGTGGAGGCAAATTCCGTACACAGTTTTAGTAGTAGGTATAGTAAGACTCAATAGGCCAGATACCAGAATGACTGGCAGATAAAAAAAAACCAAATAAGCACAAACACACACACAAAACGCTTGCTCTCACGCTGTCCCCAGCGCTTGTTCACTTCCACCATTTCTTTTAAACCATTTCCACTCCCTTGCCAGCATTTCCACTCCCTCGCCAGCATTTCCACTCCCTCGCCAGCATTCAGCCTTCTCCAGCGCTCAACTAAACCTCACCAGCAGTCACCAATGCAACACGAGACGCCTATGTTGCTATCTTAAGACACTCAGGTAGTCTGGAAACGTCTTACATTAGCCAAGATAACGAAACCGCCGAAAGTTGGCTTCATTTGACGTAAATACTTCACACACCTCACTGACTCTCACCTCTTTCCAGCTGTGCTTTAGTTTCCATAAGTTAGTTTCATTTTCTGTTCGTCACTTCTGTACCTGGGAAAAGAACTGTTTTTGTATAATTGTTTCCGAGATTTTTTTTTTTTATTTAAACGTTTCTTGAGAGCAAAACGTCACACGTTTAAAAATAGACTCATGACAGGGCAGTTTCCATCAGTGTCCTGACATCAGCTCCCACCAGAAAGAAGTCGTGGTGACTTCTATTCATTTCGCCTGGCACACTCCGCACTGCAGGAGTGTTGTGCGTGTGGAGAATACCTTCGTCTTGGCAAGAGGTTCTCCGAGTCCTCCTGCATACAAAGACGTAATCAAGTGTCTGGAGTACCGCGCCTCGGCAGTAGACTCTGCAGTTCATTTGTTATTCTGTGGCTTTCGTATTGCACTGTAGTTATGGTCGGATGCCACGAAGAACACGACAGGACGAGAAATTCTTAGCGAAGGGCCGTCCAGCGGTATCATGAATACGTTATCGGTGTCATACATACAGATGACCTGTAGCTCACTGGTAGATGCTTCTGTTAAGTGTAAACGATTTTGCTGGCTATCTATTTTCACATATGATGCAAAGGATATCCACACTATCTCTTCTTTTATACATATCTTCGCCTTATTATGATCAACGTTTTGTATTAGTTCCATGAATATTTGCTGCTCTCTTATTAACTTGGTTCACAACCGGCAGGGCCCGGGATCGATTCTCGGGCTGCGCAATGCATATGGGCAAGTCTCCTTACACCAGTTGTCATGTTCACCGAGCAGTAATTAGGTACGTGTTAGTGACCTGTTGTGGGTCACATCATCGAGGATGCTAGGGGTATTGTGATAAAGGATGTAGTGATTCCGACAATCTGTGGTAAAAGACATGTGTACAGTTTTGGATATCGAAGAAAAAGTTTCTCTACGAGTGTCTTTATAAAGCGTACCGAAACATTTTCTCTAATTTATATCCAGAACTGTACACAAGTATTATTTCCTACGAAAGCGAAATGGCTGTGTACCTTGGATAAAGCTGAGTCTTGAAATGATCTGAGATCGTTTAACAGCTCTTATCATTTAAATTCGAGTGTGGAAAATTAATTTATTCTCCTCCATCCGCTTCCACTTTCCGCTGTGCTGTTACGAGAGACAAGAAGAAACTCTGGGCATAATGGAAAACTTTTGCGTAATAACAAAAATGTTCTTGTAGCTTAATACCGCATTAGTTATGGCATGAGAGTAGCGTGTGAAGAATCTGGGTAAAAAAAAAGATCTGCCTGAATGTATGATTAATGAAAGTTTTTGCATAATGATGCATAATTGATTAGGTATCACGCCCGATACCTCCGTTTCTAGACGCATCAAGATTGTGTTACTTTTTTGTGAAGCAGAATTAATAAGACGAGCAAAACTTTGTTCAGTATATTGCTCGCTGTAAACGGATTAATCCATTCCACGTCGCATTTTGAACAACGTAAATCCCGGAACGGGTGGGGTTTGAACCCATGGTCTGGAGTTTTACGACTCACGCGCCATGAGTTCAAACCCCACCCATACCGTGGTTTGTTTACAATCATGTTACGATTTCGTGAGTCATGAACAACGTAATTTGTATTTGTGCACTATATGCATAAATCTTCCATTGTAAAAGATGTTTATTTACTAGATTTCTCCCTAACAAAACCTCAGATTCTGATCAATTCGTCCATGAAGAAACATGAAATATTCTGGCATATATATTCCAGTATATGCACTGAAGGAACCGCAGATATGGTAGGAAAAAAAATGTTAAGTGTTGTAGCTGTCACAGAACAGCTCTACATATTAAGCTTCAGGCTTATCATCATCATCATTTACTTGCAATTAAAGTAATGTTGCAGGAAGGAAAAGATGTGCTCAGAGAGATTGTGAAATATATCGGTTTTCTGTAAACATTAAGACTCGGTGCCCTGACACTCAACCCACACTGAGGAAATGTGAAGTTTGCATGAAACACAACGCTACATACCCATGTGATGGCTACATACCCATGTGATGGCTACATACCCATGTGATGGCTACATACCCATGTGATGGCTACATACCCATGTGATGGCTACATACCCATGTGATGGCTACATACCCATGTGATGGCTACATACCCATGTGATGGCTACATACCCATGTGATGGCTACATACCCATGTGATGGCTACATACCCATGTGATGGCTACATACCCATGTGATGGCTATTTTACGAGTTGCAAAAGATGCATTATTTTTTTTTTTACAGTGGAGTTTCTTTTTGAACAAGCTCCTAAAGTAACTAATAAATGTTGACATTTATGACTATTTCAATGTATTTAATGTCTCAATGCAAGGTATTAATGAAACTATTTTCTAAATTCAGAATAAAAGGGATACATATTAAATAAAACTCAAACTTATAGGAAAGTTTGTTTCAGTGAAAAGGTCATGAATGACTTCAAAATCTTGGTGCTTTTCATTAGGAAATAAAATTTTCCCCTCAGTGAAGAATCTCAAAATTTCACTGACAAAGGATCTTCCTGATTTTCGTACTGCAATTAAGAAATACTTTCCTCTTCCAACGGAAGCATTAAACTGGGATCAAAATCCCAGTCTCACTTACCATTAAAAGAGAAGGAACAATCTCATCTTGAAGAAGAATCAGACACATGTGCAACATCTGGGTATCTTTACGTAGACGTTTCGCCCTCCAGTGGAGTTGGTGATGAGTGTTCTTCACCTTGGAGGTGGCTGAAGGACTGATAACCTCATCTTTAGTATATAGTTCTATTATGTCCTTGAATCTGTATTGATAAAGGCACTGGATGGTGATACGTCTACAATAAAGATACCAAGAAGTTCCACATGACTGATTCATCATCTTCTCGGTACTCTATACCATACATAACCTCATCATGTATAAATTATCAGTTTCTAAATACAAAAGTTATAACATTATACTAAAGTTGACAAAACGAACCTAGAAACAACTTACTCGTTTTGAAGCAATGTATCTCTGCGGTAGAACCTTCTCTTTAAAAAAGTGGGTAAAAACAATTATTGAAAAAGCTTCAATATAGAAAATTTTCTCCATTTGCAGACAGCATCAGTTTTTCTAAGGGATAACAATTATATCCATGATAATGAAAAAATATATATTTTTTAAATTCATTCTTAAAATTACTATATTATTAACTGCACAATTCCGTACTTTTAATTATTTGCATTGAACGCTTTTGCTTTACAAAAAAAATATGACAATTTTTTTGTGAAATACACAAAATTGAATATGTCCATTTCGTATTATACAGAGTAGAATATATTGTATTATAGTAAGAAATGTTTTGTATCCTAAAATTGACTTTTTCTTCAAGGTTTAGGAAATAATATTAAAGTCCCCTGATTACGAAAAGTTTGAAAAAATCTGCATTAGAATATTGTAGAAGATAGGGGAAAGGGAAACTAGAAAGTGTAGGAAACATGTGGATACACTGAATAGTGTGAAAAGTGTGGATGCACTAGAATAGTGTAGGAAACAGTGTGGGATACACTAGAAGAGTGTAGGAAACAGTGTGGGATACACTAGTAGAGTGTAGGAAGCAAGTATTGGAACATCAGGATAATAATGTAGGAAATACACAGTGTGAAACAGGAGGTACGCTAATTAGGAACAGTGGATACATTAATAGGAACATCAAGGATACACAGAGTAATCAGTGAACTCAGGATACCAGAGTAATGTAAGGATACACCAGAGTAATGTAAGAAAACATCAAGGGATACTCAAAATTAATGCAGGGAAAAATCAAGGGATACATCAGAGTAATGTAGGGAAACAACGTTGATCCCCACTACACATCACATAACCGCTGTGGTCTAGGGTTACATAACCCGGGGATATGTCTATCGATCACACAGCGATGGTTACAATAATTGTAATATCTCAGTGCCTGTCTAGTTGAATAAATTCCACATTTTGCTTCCTTCCGTTAAAAATGTAACATAAACCAGAGGTAAACTCCGTTTTTTTTGGTTGATTCTTTGCTCAATC
This sequence comes from Cherax destructor, assembly GCA_009830355.1. NCBI lineage: Eukaryota > Metazoa > Arthropoda > Malacostraca > Decapoda > Parastacidae > Cherax > Cherax destructor. The sequence continues at coordinate 150,241 of WNWK01001472.1, read as the reverse complement.
TAAGGTAATGTTATGACAATAATATTTAGCTAAGACACCCATATGAGTGCAGTCCATTTTTTTTTTTATTAATTATACTCAGGGATTTCTGATACAGAATCCGATGAAAGCCACCATTAGAAAACTGAACATTATACAAAAAAATTGGGCCAGAATTTCGCTTCAAATAATTTTTAGTTAGTTCAAAAGCCTAAACCTATGTTTTCCAAATCCAAGGAATTCATTTTTTTATTACTGCGAATTCATCAGAAAGATTTGCATTCTTTAGCTATTGAATATAAAAATCATATCACTGTTTATTCAATATTTGCTTGCACACAAACGAAGATAATTTAATACTAGCCTGGTCTTAAGATGCATCAGCCCTTTTATAATGAAGAGGTTCAGAAACTAGCCTGGTCTTAAGATGCATCAGAGGTTCAGAAGAGGTAAACTGAAAATTATTTAACGTGTTTAGCAGGAATAAATATTTCACTCTATTTTACGTATAAAGACGTTGAAGTCTTCACCCACAGATTTAAATTTAGCAATCTGCCGTCAATTAATTTTTAGGAACCTCTCCTGAACGTTTGAAGTTACGGTACTGTGGATTTTTTAAGTTATCCAAGCCATTCCAGGATGCGTGGAATAGGTTAAAAAACTTTGATCATAGGGCACATACACATGCCAATTATTCCAAGAGTCTAGTTCTCGTTGCTGTACATCCGCGTTGAAAATTTGAAGCCGATTGGATGAGGCGTTCTCGAGTGATAAGGAAAATAAAATCGGAAAGTTAGAGGAAAGTAAAAAAAAAATAATAATAATTCAGGTAACCTCTTAAAGGAATACCTATTGACAACAGATTATTAGCCAAAAGTATATCTAATGATAAAGTCCGGCAAAAAACTATATAAGAATATACTACTTATATATAAAATCAAAAGGTATATCAGAACGGCAAGGCAGCGGTACCGTGCTCTGTCATCATTGCGACTCCTTCAACATTATGTTTAAATTTGACATTTACGTAAAAACGAGCATTGTCGAGTCAAGTCTAATTACGTCAGTAGCATACATTAATTTGCATGATACCAGTTTAAATTTAATGCAATAATTCGCTGGTAAGTCAGTGGTAACTGCCGAAAAAAAAAAAACTTGCCAATCAAGTTACTGGTACCAAGCAATACCTCATTCTGGTGATGGTTGATATGTACCGTTATTACCTCCAGCTGAAGTGATCGTGTGACATGTACCGTTCTTACCTCCTGCTGAAGTGATCGTGTGACATGTACCGTTATTACCTCCAGCTGAAGTGATCGTGTGACATGTACCGTTATTACCTCCAGCTGAAGTGATCGTGTGACATGTACCGTTATTACTCAGCTGGTGATCGTGTGACATGTACCGTTATTACCTCCAGCTGAAGTGATCTGTGACATGTACCGTTATTACCTCAGCTGAAGTGATCGTGTGACATGTACCGTTCTTACCTCCAGCTGAAGTGATCGTGTGACATGTACGTTCTTACCTCCAGCTGAGTGATCGTGTGACATGTACCGTTCTTACCTCCAGCTGAAGTGATCGTGTGACATGTACCGTTCTTACCTCCAGCTGAAGTGATCGTGTGACATGTACCGTTATTACCTCCAGCTGAAGTGATCGTGTGACATGTACCGTTACTACCTCCAGCTGAAGTGATCGTGTGACATGTACCGTTATTACCTCCAGCTGAAGTGATCGTGTGACATGTACCGTTATTACCTACAGCTGAAGTGATCGTGTGACATATACCGTTATTACCTCCAGCTGAAGTGATCGTGTGACATGTACCGTTCTTACCTCCAGCTGAAGTGATCGTGTGACATGTCGCAACGAAGCTGTTTTCTATTTGAGTGATTTTTTTTTTTTTTTTTCAAGGTATAGTGAAATTATCACACATAATTATTACTCTTATTGCAAATACACAACAGATTTTGAAGTTTATTATTAACATGCAACACAGATATCGAAACTCCTGGCGGTGAGATATGGAATATATTCCTTATTCCAAGGGGGGTATAGTTCTTTTAATCACTCACGACATATTGACTTAAAACCTTCTTGCGGCCAGATATTCATGGTTTTCGTATTTCTTTAGATTTGAAATTCGTTTTGCGTGTGTGTGTGTGTGTGTGTGTGTGTGTGTGTTTTTTAGTGGTAGTATTAGTAGCAGTGTAGTAATAATAGTAGATACAGTAGGTATGTAGAAAGGTACATAGGGAGGTAGTAAGGTATTCACCGAGTTGTGTTTTAGAGGGTTGAGACTAAGTTCTTGGCCCCGCCTCCTAGACAACTGTGATAGGTATCACTGATTGCCTGCGTCATCGGCCTTATCATACTTAGTCTTGAAGCAGCGTACTGCCTCATTCGAACAATTCCACTTTTTGCTACAAGGAGATTTAAAGAACTTCCTCAAATCCCTGAGGCTCATCTGTCTTCAGGTTCTACCTGTATCCCGTTTATACTGTCCTTTTAATTCAGTCAGTTCTTATCTGCCTTGATCATATCTCCCATTGTCCTCTCCACCGAGGTCGTCAGGTTCAGTACCTTCAACCTCTCCTCATGTCGCATTTACCCTCTGTTTTGTTACCAGTCTAATTTCAAACCTTTGGACCTTTTCGAACTTCACATGATTGATCGGGTATGAACTTTATACTGGGGCCATGTACTCAATGATTGGACTAACATGTATCGTGCATATGGTTCCGAAGAATTCTTTATTTAAAATTCCTGAATACTAATGTTAGTGACGTTATACGATTTATAAGTATTCCTGGTGAAATGCTTAGTGTTATAGTCACCTCCCTTCTTGGTTCTTTTTCACTCTGATATTTGAAGCTTGTTCGTTCTGTCCTCCCTTTCTCCCGTTCCTCTGACCTTACATTTGTTCGGGTTGATTTCTAGAAGTCGCTCGTTTGACTAAATCTGTAGTTTGTTGAGGTCTCCCACAAGATTATCTCAGTTCTCTTCTGTTTTTATTCTTCTCATTAGTTTTGCATTATCCGCAAACAGTAACCCATATGCTGTTCACGCTTTAGCTGTCCTAGTATTCTCTCCCGTTACTGTCAGTTCTCAGCTCTTGACCCCACCTAGACTTCTTTGATCGGCTTTAATGATTTCTGGTCCCTTGAGCTCAATCAAATATACTCTAGAAGCTGAGACTAAAGAAGTATAGTTCCTCCATATGATGGTTTTATTAAAATTGTTTCTCTTATATCACCGTGGCCATAATAATCTTATGTCGATAAATCTTTAAGTATATTTCTGCCCTACCTACTAAAAATTTTGAATATGTTAATCAAGTTCTGGAACTTACCTGGTTAAAACATTTTGAGTTTTACGAGCTTCTGGACGTGTCTAACCTGCAAAGTAAGTCAACACTGAAGTCATGAAATTGACGATTGGCCTAAAGTATGTCGTGAATGGAATTCTGAAGTTTTCTTTATTCTGGATCATGACATATGTAGTCATTTCGTCCTGGGTCCAGTCTTCCACACCTTTAGTCTTCAAGATTTTGCATTTGATTTTGGATTAAACTCTAGCAGCCATTTCTTAGGCCACATTTGCAGTCTGTATTCTACTGTACTTATCCGTCTCATCAACACACAGTGACATGACTCAGTACCTTCTGGTAGGTTTACATATACAATATCAGTAACTGTACCGGTCCTAGATCCATGTGTGACCCCAATCGTTACTTTCTTATGCTCTGTTGTTTACTTCCTTAATGTTACTCTTTCAGATACTCCCTGATTAACTTAAGCTGTAACTTTCATTCTTGTCTATTGTTCGAATATCTAGACTAGTCTGTGAAGTGGTACCTGTCAAATGATTTCTTGCTGTTAGGAAAGATATAATCCACTCTTCCCTGTTTTCCTTATTTTTATATTTGCGAGTCAAAAAACACCAGAAAGATTTTAAAACATATTCCGATTCCGAAAACTGCTCGTTTTTCATAATATATCTTCGCCGCTTACTTCATTGCCATTTTCCGTAAAATCTTTTCCAAAAACGTTTGATAATATATATGTTTAGGATACTGTCTGTCCCCTTTATTATCTACGTCAATCACATTTGTTTTCCACTTTTCTTGCAGCTGTACAGACTGAAGCTACTTTTTGAATACCTTTGCTGTTAGACTGCTCAGTAGTTCTGCACCTTTTTATCATCCATAGGGTTACATTTTTTTGTTCCATTGCTTGGCTGTTTAAAGATCCTTTAGTAATTTTATCACTTTTTTTAGTTTTCCATCTGTTAGACTGTCCTGAGTCCTCATGAAACTAATATAGAATAATAAATTATAATAGAAAATAAACAATTTTATTGACAATAATCAAAAATTATATAAAATATAAAGCAAACATGAAATGTTCCTAACTGAAGGAAATAAGGAAAAATAATATACATAAATAACTGGCGTGAAACGAAACTAATAAATACAACGGACAGATGGCATTCCGATGTGCCGATGGTTGTGGTATACAGGTTTCAGGATTCACGAGGAGTGAACGAGAAGCCAGTGTGAGACGAGGTAGTCACTGGTGGACGTGACTGGTATAAACTTCAGCCCAAGACTGAGTACAGAATCCAGTGGTGAAGTTTCTGATCTATTGCCTAGATCCAACTGCCTGCCTTGTCTCGCCAGTGTCGAGTGCCAAATCCGATCAACAAGGCTTGAAACCGAGATAATAACAAAAACCAGGACCAGTAGACACTCACAAGATAGGCAGAAGGCCTTTAAAAGAAATGGTGAGGACTAAGAAAAAATACGTTTAAATACGTAAGTCGAATCAGTTCCAGTTAAATTGAAAAAAGTGGAGCTCAATACTTAAAAACTTGATGGGAGCAGGAAGCCAGGTAATGTCAACTCGGCAGGAGGGTCCCATGTTAACTCCCACGGGGTGGAGATGTAGGGGAGGGAGTGGTACACACTCCTTGCTTAACAAGCATTCAACCAATTATATTTCCATCACCACTCATTAATACTTCCACTCTTATCTAACGAACTTTTCCCTCACACTGCTGTCCTGCGTTAGTTCCCCTTTCTCAGTCATTTTCTTATATAACTGTGGACTACTTTTCTTCTGATGCTGTATTATTTTGGACCTCCCTTTTTGCTTCCTTTCTTTCCCTTGTCTATTCATTTCTAGCACCCTTGTTTTGATTCTCTTATTGGTTTTGCTGCTTTATGTGATTTTAATTTCTCCATGCCCTCTTGCACCTTTCCCTACAGTCCTTGAGCTAGACCCTCCAAAGTTTCGAGAAAACAATGTTTATAGAATTTTTTTGTAAGGAACATATCCCTAGAGTAGGGAAATGTGATAGCATTGCTGCAGTGGTATCTTTTGTTGCAAAATTAACTATTTTGCAATCCACCTTATTCGATTTCTAAACTAGTCATTTTGGTATAAAAAAATACCTTCAGCAATAACAAAAAACTCACCAATTTGTGTTACGTTATTGTTATTTTTTCATTGAAAATTGTAAGACATGTAACCTGTTGAGATTTTTTTGTTTAAAATGTCTTTTAAATTCATATATCATTGTAAAGCAATTTTAGTACTGAGCTTACATAATATTAAATGGTATATTGCTTTTGACATTGTAAAAGTTTCACCTGCAAACAATTTTGACGATTTTATCATGCTTTAATTTATTTCAGTGGGGGCAATTCAATAATCTTTAAGGAAAAAATAATATATATATTAAAACGTATAGAACAGAACATTTTACAGCTATCCCAAAATCGAAAAACTGCACAACTCAATGGAAAATCAAACACATTGTATCTGGATTTTTATATATATTATAGAGGCATTTCTAACGATGTGTAAAATGAAACATGACTAGGCTGCGCCTGAGCTCCATAAGACGCATGATCACTTCAGATTTAAGGGATCACAGCGCATGATAAAAATAATAAACGATGATATTTTGAAGAGAGGCGATAAGGAAATAGTGGGATCTCTCACCAGAGCTTTTAGGTACGATTGAGTCACATGGCTGCATTATGCTCTCAGTGTCTTCTTCGACAGTCAAGAGTAACATTTTCTGTGCTAAGAAAAAGGTGGAATAGTGTCACCAGTTACCATTAAGCTAGGACTTAAATAATAAACATGTTAGCTGTGGAAACTACTAAGCTGCAGACCCATGTACACAGAGCCATGTTGGAAGCTGCAAAGTTGATCAACTGGTAATGGAGTAGATGTGGTCAGCCAGCATGCAAGACAGTGGTGAACCCGTTGGAATGCAACTGCTCTAGAGTGTGTACATTAAATATATTAAGACAGATAAGGAACATAGCAGTGAGGCACACCTTACAAAAACACTTAAAATATTCATGAATTTTCTGCTGGAAACCAAAGTCATTTTACGGCATTGACCAAAGCCTATCTGTGCCTATCTTTTGCTAAACAAAAAATCAGGAAAGATGCACTATATTTGTTTAACACTGGAAATGGAAACTTTACTGTAAAGATACTGCGAAGAGATACTTTTGCCTTGAGTCAAATGGCTTTCGCTTCCATGACTCGTTTGCTCCTGGTTGGCAAGAGAAATCTTTATCCTAACGGATGAAGATTCAGTGGAGTCCCAGAAGGACCTCACTGTCTACCAGATTATCTTATTTAAGTGCAAGACGAGAACATCAACTGCAACCACAAGCGTACACTCTCTGAACCATAAATCACCGTTCACAATATACATTTAATAGGATTCAAAAATAGAAAATGGTCTCGGTAGGTGAAGAGTTTTGGTACATGTCTAAGTTTCAATGAAAAAATGAACAAAATCAATAAAAAGACACAGGCTTCATTTTTTGTTGTTGTTATATTCTTAAATTGCTAGTGTAGAAAACGAACAATTTGGGTGGACTTGTACAATGGACAATTTCGCTCCATAAAGAAATACTGGTGTTATGCTATTACATTTTCCAACCCCATTCTTCCTCCATTTCTTCCCTCTCCTCTCCTTTCCCCTCTCCCATTTTCCCCTCACTCCATAGCACGTAATGATCAACACTACTGCCTCATGTGTTGAATGGATTCCCTGACCCGAGGGCTCTCTCTCTCTCATTTCTTAATACCTTTGTGTTCGGTATCCACCTTTCTCTTGCTTCTGCACTTTTCATTATGTTTTGTAATGTTTTGTGATCCTTTTCTTTTTCCATTTACACGTCTAGACATGTTCTCCATGACATTACAGTCTGCTTTCTTCTTTCACGTCTTTGATTTCTTTCTTATGTCCCATTTCCACCGAGTAATCAAAACTTTGTTCCAGATGGCCCCTCAAGGTGAGAGGTTCTTGAAGGAAAAATTGACACAAATATGGTACAATGCAATCCTTTATTTACTACGTTTCGCCCACACAAGCTTTTTCAAGTCGGTATTTTGTGCCATTTTTCTCTCCTTCCTTTAATCGAACTTGTCTCCAGTTCTTCCAGGCTAACTAGCCGACGCGTTAAACCTGGAGGAATGGGAGCCATTATGTTTCGATCCAAGGAAGAGGACATCAGGTCCAATTCCTTGGAACAAAAGTCGATCAGCAAAGTCGAGAAACCTTCCTTGACGAGTACCTTCACGTTAAACAATTTCCTTGCGCCATCTTAATTCGTTTTAAACTTCCGGTTTCCCATTTTTGTCGTCTCGTAAGTCTTCCTCCAAATTGTCTGACCCTCATCTCTCTTGTCGGTGTCTGAATAATTATATATACTCTGGTCCAAGTCGGACCGAATATGACGTCATAAGTTCATTTCTCCCAAATTCAGGTTATTTGTGTATTCCAGTCACGGTATTGGGCCTTTTATTTATTTAAAGTTCACTGCTTTTAATTTATGTACATCTGTGCGTGTGTTACTATATTAAATACTAGCGCATTACTTGTGTTGTCTATATAGAAGTATGTCACTGATGTCAGCTAGGCCTGTATACCTTGTGCATGTACTTGTAGAAATAAAGATATTATTATTATTAAGTCAATACTGTCTTGGAACTGTCTTGATAACAAATAATGCTTGATTTATTTTGCGTTCAACGACTACTGTATAATCAATGAATAAACAACTCTCTACTTCATTGTTCTTAACTGGTTTAAAAACCTCTCACGATTACAGTTTTAGTGTAAATACACACACATATACATTAATGCATATACAGAGATATATACATCTCTCAGTGTAAGTATACTGATAGAAACATATCTATCGCTCAGTGAACATACGACATCTTTCATGTTAAAATAAAATAATTTTATATTCATATTCCCAAAATATGTCTAAGTTTAATATTATTTATACAGCAGTAAATATTACTGTTAGTAATAAATATGTTCGTGGATAGTGTAACACACTTACACGAGCTAACACGCGCACACGCACACACACACACACGCGAGCGCGCACACACGCACACACACACACACACACACACACACACACACACACACACACTGATGGCATGGTGGCTAAAGCTCTTGCTTCACGCACGGAGGGCCCGGGTTCAATTCCCGGCGGGGCCGAAACATTTCGAAGTGTTTCCTTACACACACACATATATATATATATATATATATATATATATATATATATATATATATATATATATATATACAACAGGCCTAGTGTCTAATCGATATGTGCCTAGGACAAAATGGTAACTAACACACACACACACACACAAACACACACAGGAGGAGAGTGGTAGAGCACCTGGAACGGAACAAGATTATAAACGACAACCAGCACGAATTAATGGAAAGCAAATCCTGTGTCACAAACCTTCTGGAGTTTTATGACAAGGTAACAGAAGTAAGACACGAGAGAGAGGGGTGGGTTGACAACATTTTCTTGGACTGCAAGAAGGCCTTCGACACAGTTCTTCACAGGAGATTAGTGCAGAAGCTAGAGGATCAGACATGTATAACAGGAAGGACACTGCAATGAATCAGAGAATACCTGACAGGGAGGCAACAACGAGTCATGGTACGTGATGAGGTATCACAATGGGCACCTGTGACGAGCGGGATTCCACAGGGGTCAGTCCTAGGACCATTGCTGCTTTTGGTATATATGAATAACATGACGGAAGGGATAGACTCAGAAGTGTCCCTGTTTGCAGATGATGTGAAGTTAATAAGAAGAATTAAATCAGATGAGGACCAGGCAGGACTACAAAGAGACCTGGACAGGCTGGACACATGGTCTAGCAACTGGCTACTCGAATTTAACCCCGCTAAATGCAAAGTCATGAAGATCGGGGAAGGGCAAAGAAGACCGCAGACAGAGAATAGGCTAAGTGGCCAAAGAGTGCAAACCTCACTCAAGGAGAAAGATCTTGGGGTGAGTATAATACCGAGCACGTCTCCGGAGGCACACATCAACCAGATAACTGCTGCAGCATATGGGCGCCTAGCAAACCTGAGAATAGCGTTCCGATACCTCGGTAAGGAATCCTTCAAGACACTGTACACTGTGTTCGTCAGGCCTATACTGGAGTATGCAGCACCAGTTTGGAACCCACATCTGGTCAAGCACATCAAGAAATTAGAGAAAGTGCAAAGGTTCGCAACAAGGCTAGTTCCAGAGCTAAAGGGAATGTCCTTCGAAGAAAGGTTAAGGGAAATAGGCCTGACGCCACTGGAAGACAGGATCTTAGGGAAGACATGATAACGACATACAAAATACTGCGAGGAATAGATAAGGTGGACAGAGACAGGATGTTCGAGAGATGGGACACAGAAACAAGGGGTCACAATTGGAAGTTGAAGACTCGGATGAGTCAAAGGGATGTTAGGAAGTATTTCTTCAGTCACAGAGTTGTCAGGAAGTGAATAGTCTGGAAAGTGAGGTAGTGGAGGCAGGAACCATACATAGTTTTAAGACGAGTTATGATATAGCTCATGGAGCAGGGAGAGGACTCGACCCCTGCAACCACAAATAGGTGAGTTCACACACACACGGATAACAGGGAAGGCACTGCAATGGATCAGGGAATACCTGTCAGGAAGACAGCGAGTCATGGTACGTGGCGAGGTGTCAGAGTGGGCGCCTAGGACCGGTGCTGTTTCTGGTATTTGTGAACGACATGACTGAAGGGATAGACTCAGAAGTGTCCCTGTTTGCAGATGATGTGAAGTTGATGAGAAGAATTCATTTGAACGAGGACTAGGCAGAACTACAAAGGGATCTTGACAGGCTGCAGACCTGGTCCAGCAACTGACTCCTGGAGTTCAACCCCACCAAGTGCAAAGTCATGAAGATTGTGGAAGGGCAAAGAAGACCGCAGACAGAGAACCTCACTCAATAAAAAGGATCTTGGGAGTATAACACCGGGCGCTTCTCCTGAGGCGCACATCAACCAAATAACTGTTGAACCATACGGACGCGTAGCAAACCTAAGAACAGCATTCCGACATCTCAATAAGGGATCGTCCAGGACCCTGTACACCGTGTACGTTAGGCCTATACTGGATTATGCAGCACCAGTTTGGAACCCACACCTAGCCAAGCACTTAAGGAAACTAGAGAAGGTGCAAAGGTTTGCAACAAGACTAGTCCCGGAGGTAAGGGGTATGTCCTACGAGGAGAGGTTAAGGGAAATCGACCTGACGACACTGGGGACAGGAGAGATAGGGGGGACATGATAACGACATATAAGATACTGAGAGGAATAGACAAGGTGGACAAAGACAATGTTCCAGAGATGGGACACAGCAACAAGGGGACACAGTTGGAAGTTGAAGACTCAAATGAATCACAGGGATGTTAGGAAGTATTTCTTCAGTCATAGAGTGGTCAGGAAGTGGAATAGCTTGGGAAGCGATGTAGTGGAGGCAGGTTTCATACATAGCTTTAAGGAGAGGTATGATAAAGTTCATGGAGCAGGGAGCGTGACCCAGTAGCGGCCGGTGAAGAGGCAGGGTCAGGAGCTATGGCTCGACCCCTGCAACCACAACTAGGTGAGTACAACTAGGTGAGTACACACTCACACACGCACTCTCACACACTCTCTCACACACACTCTCACACACACACTCTCACACACACACTCTCACACACACACTCTCACACACATCTCCACACACCTCACACACACTCCCACACACTCCACACACACTCACACACACACTCTCACACACACACTCTCACACACACACTCTCACACACACACACTCACACACACACACTCTCACACACACACACTCTCACACACACACCTCACACACACACACACACTCTCACACACACACTCTCACACACACATCTCACACACACTCTCACACACACACCTCACACACACACTCTCACACACACACTCACACACACACTCTCACACACACACTCACACACACACTCTCACACACACACTCTCACACACACTCTCACACCCACACACACACTCACACACACACTCTCACACACACACTCACACACACACTCACACACACACTCACACACACACCACACCACACACACACTCTCACACACACACTCACACACACACTCTCACACACACACTCTCACACACACACTCACACACACACTCTCACACACACACTCTCACACACACACTCTCACACACACACTCTCACACACACACTCCACACACACTCTCCACACACACACTCTCACACACACCTCCACACACACACTCCACACACACACTCTCACACACACACACTCACACACACACACTCACACACACACACTCACACACACACCTCACACACACACACTCACACACACACTTCACACACACACTCTCACACACACACTCTCACACACACACTCTCACACACACTCACACACACACTCACACACACACTCACACACACACACACACACACACACACACACACACACACACTCTCACACACACACTCTCACACACACTCTCACACACACTCTCACACACACTCTCTACACACACACTCTCACACACACACTCTCACACACACTCACACACACACTCACACACACACACACACACACACACTCACTCACACACTCACACACTCACACACACACACTCTCTCACACACTCACACACTCTCTCACACTCACTTAATTCGCAAACGAGCGAAATTATATACAAACATTACCTGTCTTGCCGCCGCATGCACTGGCCTCACGAATAAAAAAATCATAATGCTTAGAACTCGGCAAAGAAAGTTTCAATTTTGGAATCAGAGTGAAAGTCCTGGGAGAAGCGGTCACTTTGGCATCTCGTCTAAGAAGGCTAGTTCGAGGCGGCACCAGCTCGGTGCGGCTCTACGAACCCAGGGTAGGGCAATTAAAGAATGTTTTTATTCAAAAATGGAAATCGATGGGTAAGCCCATCAATCTCACGAAATCGATACTACCCAAACATTTATAATACATGTTATTTGACATTAATCATCAATGGTTCCCTAGTTTGAGTTTCCCAGATAATTTAATAGACCAATAATTAACGCTGTGTATTTGACAACCTAATTCGCTTTTGAGTCATTTGGTGAGGAATGATATTGCCTTTAATGCATGCGGAAGAGTAACAAATTTCTCTATGCTTCTAGCAGGTAGTATAATGTACAACAGCGCTAATTACTGGGTTGTTAAATTGACTGTAAACTTAAACTCGGGGACTATGTAACATGTTTTATACTAGCTTAATTAGTACCGATTTCGCGAGACTGATGGGCGGCTCAGCTGTCAATAAGTTGACCTTATGACCCCGAATCTAAAATGTTAATTTATAGCTTAGGTCAATTAACTGAACCCCTGATTCTTTATGGAAATTCACAGGTGAGCACAATGCAGTAAAGAGGTTTTACTGCAAGAATGAGTTGTGAAGCATCGGGGGCGCTTTGCTTTATAGCTCAAAAATGAGTCAGAATATACATATATTCATATATGCAAACAATTGCAGACAGGCGATCTTAACTATGCGAGACGAACCACGGGGATGGGAGAGGTGGAAATCTTTAGCTAAAGTGCTTTCACACTTTTCAGTGCGTCATCAGGAGCTATGCAAAGTTGCAAGGCGACAACTGAAGGAATAAGGGAAAATTTTCTCCGAGTAGTGCAGTGCGACTGCACTACTCTGCTGGGTGCGTGATTCTTGTAGGATTTGGTGGTCCTGTGGGTTAGAGCGTCATGTGGTTTTCGCTCACCATGAGGCGGGAAAAAACAACATGGGTTCGAGTCCTTGGCTAGTCGCAGTGTTATTGACATATATATATATATATATATATATACAATGAGAAACAGTATATACCTCTCCGTGTGAACACGCAGTTTCTCTCAGTATATATAAGAGAGATGTGGTCATCAAAATATATGCAAAGTGTCATAATATTTTACAATGCCACATATTCGTAAAATTTACTAATTATTTTTTTTTTGTTATAATTATTATTATAAACAGTAATAGTATATTAGTACAAATACATATTGTCATAAAGTCTTCATTTCCAGGTATAAATAGGCATTTTTGTTAAATGCAGAGTAACATTATCTAGCCTTATATTGCAAAGTCACTAATATTGTGGCCGTTCTTGATTGCAGACGAGGCAAGAGGATTTATGCGAGGCCCCAGAGAATTAACGGAAAGATGAGGAAGGAGGAGGGAGAGGGAGAGGGAAAGGGAGAGGGAAAGGGAGAGGGAAAGCGAGAGGGAGAGAGAGAGAGAAACTGGGATTGAGGAAATAAAGGGAAGAATAATGGGAATAAAAAATGAGGGTGAAAATAGGGAAAGGAGGCAGAGAATACGCGAAGGAGGGATGTGATAAGGAAAGCTGGAGGATATAAATAATAGGGAAGAAAGGTATAATGAAGTATAGAGATAATATGGGCAAGAGTCGTACGGTTATAGAATAAAGAAAAGGATAGAGTAAAAAAAAAGGAGGGAGATATTAAGATAAGAGAAACCATAGTGAAATGAAAACGATGTCAAGAAGGGAGAGAATAAGGGAAGGAAAGGCAGGAAGAATTAGCTAGGAAGAGAGAGAATTAGGAACTGAGGGAGAGGGTTGCAAGTGGTTAGTCTCTCGTGATTTGACAATGTTCCTTCAAAACTGATTGAGAATTTTACCCAATCAGTAGCTTGGAGGGAGACCACGATGCTACCTAAGTTTGTTACAATCACTGATTGACCAAAATTTTCGCCAATCAAAATTTGGGAGACATTCGGATATCTGAATTATGTTACCAATATCTCCTTTATTTTTTGCTATTTTATGGGACAGACATTCCAAAAACCTGTAACAAAGTAATAAAATACGAATAATTACTGACAGCCGATTTATTCCACATATTTACAGCAAATAAATAACATTATTTTCTTTATATTGATAGGAGAGAGTTTAGTGTTTTTTTTAGCACATGAGGAATGAAAGGTATTAGAGTTTGATCTACCCAAGTGACAGGTGGCCATAGGTTCTTGACCAGTAACAAAGCACCTCTTAAAAGCACCTCTTAGAAGCACTCTTAGAAGCACCTCTTAGAAGCACCTCTTAGAAGCACAGGAATCATTAATATACTCATAGGGAGGAGCAATAATCCCGTAAGGTTCATACAATATCAAGATTAATGGGTGGCAGTCAGAGAGAGAGTATAGTTCCACTGCTTTGGACCAAGAGCCCTTCACCAGGATAGAGCTACTTCCCATGAAGGGTAGTACAGAACAATTACTTTATTTCATCGAGTTTAGAGCATTTGCTAATAAGTATTGATTCATTGTTATGTTTTTGACCGGCGAAGCTAAAGTATTGTTGAAAATGGTATAAAATACCGAGAAGTTGAAGATTAAGACACATGTGCAACAGTTGGGTATCTGTATTGGTAAAACTTCTTCAGTCAAATACCAAGGGAAAAAGTATTTGAGGTGGTCAGTCCCTCAGCCTGGAGAAGAGTTCAGCTCCATTATCTTTGAAAAGCTGAATGGATCCCATACCTCGGTTGGTAGCGCACTCAGCTCCCACAGTGTGTTTCCGTGGTTCGATCCCCGGTACGGGTGAAAAAATTAGGGCGTGTTTCTTTAAGACACCTGCTGCTCCTGTTCCCCTAGCAGTAAATGGGTACCTGGGTGTTAGCCGACTGGTGTGGGTCGCATCCTGGGGACAAAATTAACCAAATTTTCCCGAAATGCTCTGCATAACAAGGGGCTTTCTATATAGTATATCACTAACGTCAACTACGTCTGTATACATTGTACTTTTAGAAATTATCATCATTATTATTATTATTATTATTATTATTATTACGAGAGTGAACGGATCGTGCTTTTCTTAACGACATCCATTTTGTTTAAATCTAGAAAAGACAGAATGTGGTCCAATTTCTCGGACCGAAAAACTAATGATCTGCCAAATAGGACCAATGATTGTTTTTTGACTGGCTGTTTCGCATCAAATTATAAGTGTTGGATTTAAATTGCAAATCCGAATTACTGCGCAATATAATTCGCAAAACATGATTATATTCTATTAAGCTAATTACATCGTGTATAATATTAAAATACCTTCTATGTGGAATGTAGGTGTGTACAGAAGAGTAGCTGGTCTGGCTAGTGATAAGCAGACGGAAGATCGAGGCTTCAGTGAACCTTGCGCTAAGTAATCCCACACGGGTATAACGTTTTATTTGATGCATTCTAATCCTTAACTCGAAAATAGCAAATGCCACTTCCATAAAGTTACGAGTGCTGGGCGACCTTGAAATCCGATATCTCCGTGTTGGAGAGAAGTCTGGAGGGACGTGGGAGAGAGAAGGACGGGGATTGTCTGCGTTTGACGGGCGTTTAGGAGTTGTTTAGAACTCTATGCAACGTTTCTGAGCTAGGTGGTGTGCTCCTGGCACCAACTGTATGGGTGGAACATGGAAATCATCGACCATTGTGGAGCTTGAGCCTCCGCCAGAAACATCCCTGGATATTCCCGTCTCCCGTCTCCTCTCCCTCAGTCAGTCTCACGCATTCGTGGAACTGTTTTGGTGCGAATTTCCGCCCGTAAGTCAAACTCTTTTGAGGTTAAATGTTGGATATCAATTTTTACTAAATATTTTTTCTCAAGCTGGATTCGCAGGCTCACAGTAATTGTATTATGTTGGTCTGTTTGATGTATGGCGCTGTTGAGAGTTCCTCGTGTCAGTGCTAAGATTTACTGCTGACAGTCCTCGCTTGTATTGTCATGAATGGCATTGTTGATGAAATCTAACTTGTATTGTTGTAAGAGATACTGCTTATAGTCCTCCAATGTACTGTGGTAAAAGATATTGCTGATAGCCATCTCTAGTGTACAGAGGCAAAGGGAACTGTTAAGAGTTGTCATTTTTATGGTAAAGGTTAAGAGTCTTCTCTGGTACGTGATGTTAAGTTTAAGTGGCGCTGTTGAGTCCACTCGAGCATAATAAGGGGTATTAATAGTGCTACACTTCAATCTGAGGACAGATTGATGTAGAAGGAAGAAGCTTCAGCATCTGTTGAGCTTCTTCGCATCTGTAGAGCGTTCCATTCATCATTAACTGCTACGTCTGTGTCAAGGGGCTGTTGGAGGTTACCCAGTCGAGAAGTGGAAAACAAAAGCAAACGCTCCGTGTCCGATACCCGAGGCGATGCTAGTTGTCTCAGCTATTTTGTCCGCCTCCTTGACCTTCACTGTCCTTTCACGTACAAAACAACGTACAGAACAACACTAATTTATTTGATCGTCGCCCCATTGCTTACGCTCCTTTCCTCAAGTGATTCGCAATCTAATGACACCCCTTAATTTACGTCCCCTTTTCCTTCACTCCTTTGGAAATACCGATGATTCATGGTTTCTCCTTTTTTTCCAGTGCATTTCACTTTCAACTTCACCCGCAATCCACATACTATAGTCGTGTACACTGATGGTTCTAATTTATCAACTTGTCGGTTCTCTGAACCGACAAGTTGATAAATTAGACACATGTGCAACACATTTATTCGAGTCTGCAGTGTTTACTCAGTAGCGTTATATGTAATTCTTGTTGCAACTTTAATTGTCCGCTTCATTCTTGTCCTTTTTCCCCTCACCCCGAGTACGTTACAAACTATCCTGAAACTGGACTCGTATCATCCCATCGTCCTTCATACACAACTCAGGGTGTGTCGTATTTCTAATAAACGCACACTTAGTTTTTTTCTTGTCCCTGGGCACACAGATCTTCAGCTGTTCACCAATTTCAGTAGTCTCTCAGCATCTCCGCAACCGCTGGCAACAGCGATAGTCCAAGTTTTAAAGCAACTTTACTTCTGTTACTTTCAACCACTATTAGGATTCAGGGAATTAGTTTCCCACAGCTGTCGGTGTTGGGGAACTATGCTCTCCTCACGCCACAATCGACAAGCACCACTCTGCGTTGCCTGCCAGTAGACACGCAGGATTCTGCAATCTGCAATGCCTCAATTCTAACTGTCCTCTTCGTTGAAATCCCGCCTTTGATGCAGACTCTGACTTTTCAACGGAAACTAACCTTTTGCACCAACTATGATTTTTCACTCGCACTAATCTCCATTCGCCACTAACTCCTATCCGATGCACACTGCGACCCATCGAAAACCCCTACCCCCTACCCGCAGCTCTGTATGATCCATAAGAGTTTAGCGCATCAAGTGTTTTTATTTTTATTGAAGAGTTGGATCCCAATGGGAAACTGTTGGCACTAGTGAAGTCTTAGATATACACTTCGGAACAATCTTTTAACAGTACAATGTTTCGCTCAAGTTATGCGAAGGATACGAAGTATAACGTACACAAAAGTACATATCTGCATGTTAGGGTGCATAATTTTTCCTCTTCCTACCTACAAACGTTTTCAATATGGATGAAGGTTATGTCTGTGAAGTTAGAAGTGAAGGCTTAAGAAGACTGATGGGATATTGAGAGATATAGTATTTCAGGTTTCTAACTTTCCCCGGACTTTGGTCTGGAACCATTAACCAGGTTTATGCAGACAAGTCACAAATTACCCCCAAACATAAAAAAAAAAAAAAAATTTCCTGACCCTCACTACCATCTTCCCTTCTGACTACCTCGTCTTCTCTGACCCCCAATTGCTTCCGTCAGTTTTGGTCAACGTGGTATCTAACCTTACAAATATCGCTTTCGTTTCCAGAAATGTTAAATAAAAAAAAGATGGAAATTTCTAACCCAATCTCTAGTTCTTTTTCTAGTTGACTATTGATAACGTAATGATTGATAAAGAAGCGTTAAACAAATGGGCAAGAAATAAAGTTAGTTCATTGGGGGTTGAGGGCAGGTGGACTCGTCAAAGGGCACAGATATTTTGATTTGAAAATGTGGCAAGTGCGTCAGAACCTGAGTTTTTTGCACTGCTCTATCCAATATGCATCTAGGATGTATAACGGACGATGATATTAAAAAAAAAAGTAAATATTCCACTGTTATCTGAGAGGAAGAGCTACGAGAAGATATTGTACGTTTTGAGTGAATAACAGAATGTTGAAAGACGTCACCAAATATTATCGACAAAATGTTAGGTAAATGGACACAGATGCAGCTAATGTGCCATTTTATTATGACAACGTTTCGCTCTCCAATAGCCGGATACGACTTGACAAAGCTCCTTGAGAGCGAAACGTTGCCACAATGAAATGTCACATTAGTAGAATTTGTGTCCATTTACCTAACAGATAAAAAACAGACCACATTATTAAAGAGTTGGATTTTTTTTTCCAAATTTGGGACGTAAATGCTGGAAATATGATGAAGAATCCTGTAGGACAAATATTTTAAATCAGTAAAGACTGTCACAACATTTGATAGCCAAAAATAAAGAATTATTTGAAAAAATCCATTGGAAGAGGGTAAAATCTGAAAACAAAAAGAAAAGATCCAGCCAAAACAGGATGGAATTTCAGTACTTTATCCAATGAAAACGAATTCTGTTTGAACAGAAAAAAATGAATCGTAATCCTGAGATGAAACCAATTCTGTCCTTAAATTGAATCTCCTCTCAAGAGGTTTTACAAGTGCAATGCGTCTGAATCACACTTAAACAGAAGCTCTCATGCCAAAATTAAAGTCAACCCTCATAACAGCCATCTTCGATGAATCAAATAGCAAAATGTCCACTTCGCATGATACAGCAAATAAAAGTCGTAGAAAAGTGGGTGGCAAGATAGACTTATTGGGAGTTATGGCTACTTCTGTAACCTCTCTAGCTTCACTGAAACTCAATATTCCTATTTTGCAGAATCGGAATAAAAGTGAGGCTCGTCTCTGTAGTTCTGGAGGAAAGAATCCTGGGTTTTCCTTTCCACTCAGGACCGAAGAGATAATTACTAAGAAAACCACCGCGTTGCTTCTCCCCTAGCAGTGTGTTATGACCATGACCAATACTAGACATGTAGCGACTGCTGGTGGTCCACTTTAGCGGTCCTTGGACCATACTTGTCTACTGCTTAGCATGTAGTTCTTCATGATGTAAGAAAATTATTCACAAGGTTTCAAAAACAGTACAAAAACTATTTTGAATCAACCATTGCCATGTTTGAAGATTTCCCGGAAAACTCGCAAAGTTTGGTTCATGACTTAAGAGCAAATTAATTGGACATCAGAGAGGAATCTGCACCCCTGGCGCAAGGCTTAAGACGAGGTATGATAAAGCTCATGGAGCAGGGAGAGGACCTAGTAGCGGTCAGTGAAAAGGCGGGGCCAGGAGCTAAATCTCGACCCCTGCAACCACAATTAGGTGAGTACAATTAGGTGAATTAGGAGAATGTACACACACAGCGTTTCCCTCTGATTTAAAAAATACATTTTCTTTATTACGATCGGGGAGGGGCCTGAGGGGTGGGACAACATAAATATCTGTAACAACGCAGTACTATAAAGGGAATTACTACCAAACAGGCAAGAGTCACTAAATTAACCAGTATCACCAACAATGTCTATCGTCCAAAGTATTGGAAAAGATAAATAAAAGATTCATTGACTTACCTACAGCGGACGGCCTCTCTTGGCATATAGAAAAATATCTAATATAAAAGATGTTTTTCCTTGTTTTATAGTTCCCCTTTACTTCACTTGCTCGCCATCTGGTGAACATATCAATTCTGGGACCACCTTGCTCCTCGGTAATGTCTGCTGCTGTGCCACTTTGGCCTCAGGTATGATGCTCATTTACTCGCTTGTAGAGTCGTGCTCGCCAACACACTCCCTCCACGCGAGGGATTACTCTCACTCCCTGAATGATGTTACAAACTGTTGAGTGTCTCGTATGGCTTGTGAGGTTGTCCAGTTACTCAGCTGCAGTCCAGTTTCGTCTTGTTTCCTTCCAGTGGTGGATATTCAGGAAGTTGTAACTGCCTCTCACAGCCCACAATCTAACATTCTCGCCTTCGTGGAACTGCAGAAGCACGTCTTCCAAGCGCAGCTTCCAGTTATTTATTTGCACACTTGGTTGTTTTACCTGTTTTTCTGCTCGAGTTTCAGCCTACCTCTTCGTTTACCTGGTCATTCTTGTAGTGTTGGAGATTTCTCATTGGTACTACTAATTAAAATATGTAAGGTAAGTGGACACGTGAGCGAGTAATAAGAGTTATTGTGGATTTAAAAATTTCCTGGTAAGCGAAACACAGCGGCACCAAATGTCTTAGTTGCTGCATAGAAGCTCATTTACACAACAGTACTGTTGGTAGCGATCACGATATTTTGACCTAGCAGTGCTGGTGGTAGTTCTCGCCTACTGAACAAGCAGTGCTGGTGGTAGTTCTCGCCTACTGAACAAGCAGTGCTGGTGGTAGTTCTCGCCTACTGAACAAGCAGTGCTGGTGGTAGTTCTCGCCTATTGAACAAGCAGTGCTGCTGGTAGTTCTCGCCTATTGAACAAGCAGTGCTGGTGGTAGTTCTCACCTATTGAACAAGCAGTGCTGGTGGTAGTTCTCACCTATTGAACAGGCAGTGCTGCTGGTAGTTCTCACCTGTTGCACACGCAGTGCTGCTGGTACTTCTCACCTATTGCACACGCAGTGCTGCTGGTACTTCTCACCTATTGCACACGCAGTGCTGCTGGTACTCTCACCTATTGCACACGCAGTGCTGCTGGTACTCTCACCTATTGCACACGCAGTGCTGCTGGTACTTCTCACCTATTGCACACGCAGTGCTGCTGGTACTTCTCACCTATTGCACACGCAGTGCTGCTGGTACTTCTCACCTATTGCACACGCAGTGCTGCTGGTACTTCTCACCTATTGCACACGCAGTGCTGCTGGTACTTCTCACCTATTGCACACGCAGTGCTGCTGGTACTTCTCACCTATTGCACACGCAGTGCTGCTGGTACTTCTCACCTATTGCACACGCAGTGCTGCTGGTAGTTCTCACCTATTGCACACGCAGTGCTGTAGGTACTTCTCACCTATTGACACGCAGTGCTGCTGGTATTCTCACCTATGAACAAGCAGTGCTGCTGGTAGTTCTCACCTATTGAACAAGCAGTGCTGCTGGTAGTTCTCACCTATTGAACAAGCAGTGCTGCTGGTAGTTCTCACCTATTGAACAAGCAGTGCTGCTGGTAGTTCTCACCTATTGAACAAGCAGTGCTGCTGGTAGTTATCACCTATTGAACAAGCAGTGCTGCTGGTAGTTCTCACCTATTGAACAAGCAGTGCTGCTGGTAGTTCTCACCTATTGAACAAGCAGTGCTCCTGGTAGTTTTCTCATATTGAACAAGCAGTGCTCGTGGTAGTTTTCTCATATTAAACAAGCAGTGCTCGTGGTAGTTCTCTCATATTAAACAAGCAGTACTTGTGGTGGTTCTCACATACTGAACAAGCAGTGCTTGTGGTGGTTCTCACATACTGAACAAGCAGTGCTTGTGGTGGTTCTCACATACTGAACAAGCAGTGCTTGTGGTGGTTCTCACATACTGAACAAGCAGTGTTGTGGTTCTTCATAGGCTTTTTTCACATACACAACAGTCAGTCCAAGCAATGCTCAACGTGTCCTCATTTTACTGTGTTAATTTTCTTACGCGAGACCTGACGTGAATTCCTTAACGCTTTCATTACAGTTTTCCTGTGATATTTTCTTTGTTATATTTTAAGTTAAAGTAGATTAGGTTTGAATAAATAATCTTGTAAATATGTTTTAAACGTAAAATTAAAACACGGCAGACAGAGGCGTGACAACACGGAATCTGCACATCCAGGAAGCGTTGAAACTTGTACGCATATCACTTGTGATGTGAGACTGGATTGAAATAAATTTCTCTGTCTCACACACACACACCACTACTTTTCACACAACCCACACATACACACACACACACACAAAACTAACACACACACTCACACAGACTCTTTCCCCCTGCTCCCTTCCCCCACCTCTCCCCCACTCCCTTCCCTGAACCCTCCCTCTTTCACCCTCCTTCTCTCCCTCTCCCATTCTCTCTCCACCTCTGCTTCTCCCTCCACTCACTCCTGATATTCCTCTCTCTTTCCCCCTCCCCACCTCTCTGCCATTTTCCCACTGTCTCCAGTTTCTCCTCTACCTCCCTCCACCCCCACACAAACACTCAGGCAATCACACCACAAAACAACCACACAGAAATACATAGTTTTTCACTCTGTGGCATCTTAAAAAAATGGGGTGCCAGAGAGCAGGACGGAAAACTAGGGGACTGGAGGATGAGTCTGTGAAGGAAGATTGGGCAGAAGAGCTCATGAAAAGGGAACATGAGTGGGGATGGAAGCTAGAGGAGCTTAGCATGAAAAATGGAGGAGATGATAGCTGCAGAAAGCAAGAAAATGGAGGAGATGATAGCTGCAGAAAGCAAGAAAATGGAGGAGATGATAGCTGCAGAAAGCAAGAAAATGGAGGAGAGGATAGCTTCAGAAAGCAGGAAGTGGGAGAAGCAAGTCACAACAACAGAGGCTAAGATACAGAGATTAGAAGAGGAACTGAAAAATTTGAAACAGCCTAAAGAACCAAAAAGCAATGTGGACATGGTATCAGAAACTGCTACCTCAGTCACAAATAAGGGGACTATAGAGAACGGAGTGAAACTGTATGCAGAGGCCCTATCAGACCATCGTGGAGCCCGAGAAAAAGAGAGGATCACATCAGGAACAATCGAGGGGAGTGTAGAAAAAGAGAGAGCTAAGCTATACGTAGAAACCCTAACAGACCACAGCAGTGCACAGGGAAAGTTAAGAAGGGAAAGCGACAAGCCACTGGGCCAAGGGATAACAGAAAGTGAAGAGGTTGAAGAAAGGAAAGCTGCAATGGAGGAAACTAAATCGAATCAGGGGTTACATAGGGATAGGCAGTGGGAGAATGAAAGAGAGAGATCAGTCTTTGTTTATGGGCTCCCGGAAGCTGAAGGGGAAATTTATGAAGCAAGAAGACAAGGGAAAAAAATCACCATCATGAAAGCAATAGGAGAAGATGACATGATCCAGCTGGCAAATTTTCTGAGAATAGGGGGGTTTGCAAGAGGAAGAATCCGGCCAGTCAAATTGATTTTCAAGGCAGAATTGACTCGAAACAGAATCGTACAGGAGAAAGCAAGACTAAGGGATATGTCAGAGTACCGGAGGGTGTATCTCGACCGCGACAGAACATAAGAATAAAGACAGAAACTGAAAGAGAGAGTACAGAGACAAAAGGAGGAAAGAGAGATGGACAGGAGATCCCAGACTCAGGAGGAAGCTCAAATACAAACACCTTCAGATGTCCCCCAACCTGGACAACCCCAATGCAACCAAACAATCTAACCTAAAACACACATGCTATACCCAATGCTTCAACCCACCTCATTACAAACTCCACCTTCACACTAACCACCCATAGTTCCTCATCAGGTCTCCCACTTTCCCAACCCCAATGTACCCCCAGACTACGGTTTTAGAAAATAAGTTGAAGGTTTGGTATACAAATGCAGATGGTATAACAAATAAATGTGAGGAGTGGCATGAAAGAATAAAGGAGACATCCCCAGACATAATAGCACTCACAGAAACGAAACTCACCAGGATGATAACAGATGCAATCTTTCCACCGGATATCAAATCCTCAGGAAAGATAGAGGGAGCAGAGAGGTAGGAGGATTGGTACTGCTCATTAAGAACCGGTGGGGATTTGAGGAAGTGGAAGGAATGGATGGAATGGGCGAAAGGGACTACATAGTGTGAACAATTCAGTCTGAGGGCCATAAGGTGGTAATTGTTGTAATGTACAACCCGCCACAGAACTGCAGAAGGCCAAGAGAAGAATATGACGAGAGCAACAGAACAATGGTAGACACACTAGCCGAGGTGGCCAGAAGAGCCCACATGGGGAGAGCAAAGTTACTAGTTATGGGTGATTGGGAAGACCTGGAGCCCCACGGGGGTCCTGAATCACGGAGAGCCAAGATGATGCATGAGGTTTTCCAGTACCACATCCATCAACATGTTAGAGACACTACCAGAGAGAGAGGTGAGGATGATCCAGCAAGACTGGACCTAGTATTCACCTTGAGTAGTTAGGACATCGAGGATATCATGTATGAAAGGCCCCTTGGAGCTAGTGATCATTTGGTTCTGTGTTTTGATTATATAGTTGAGCTACAAGTGGAGAGGGGAGCAGGAATAGGAAGGGGAAAACGAAACTACAGAAGGGGGGACTACACAGGCATGAAGAACTTCCTACAAGACGTTCAGTGGGAGAGAGAATTGGCAGGAAAACCAGTAAAAGAAATGATGGAATATGTAACAACCAAATGCAAAGAGGCAGAGGAGAGGCTTGTCCCCAAGGTAAACAGAATTAATGGGAAGACCAGAACGAGTCCTTGGTTCACCCAAAGGTGTAGGGAGGCAAAAACTAAGTGCACTCGAGAATGGAAAAAAGTACAGAAGACAAAGGAACCAGGAAAATAAAGAGATTAGCCGAAGAGCCAGAAACGAATATGCACAGGTAAGAAGGGAGGCTCAGCGACAATATGAAAATGATATAGCATCAAAAGTCAAGTCTGACCCGAAGCTGTTGTATAGCCACATCAGGAGGAAAACAACAGTCAAGGACCAGGTAATCAGGCTGAGGAAGGAAGGTGGGGAGTTCACAAGAAACGACCAAGAGGTATGTGAGGAGCTCAACATGAGATTTAAAGAAGTATTTACAGAGGAGACAGGAAGGACTCCAGGAATTCAGAATAGGGAGGTATACCAACAAGTGCTGGATGAAATACACACAACCTAGGAGGAAGTGAAGAAGCTGCTATATGAACTCGATACCTCAAAAGCGGTGGGACCTGACAACATTTCTCCGTGGGTCCTTAGAGAGGGAGCAGAGATGTTAAGTGTGCCACTAACAAAAATCTTCAACACATCCATTGAAACTGGGCAACTACCTGAGGTGTGAAAGATGGCAAATGTAGTCCCAATTTTTAAGAAAGGAGACAGACACGAGGCATTAAACTATACACCTGTGTCACTGACATGTATAGTATGCAAAGTCATGGAGAAGATCATCAGGAGGAGAGTGGTGGAGCACCTAGAAATACACAAGCTTATAAACGACAACCTTTCAGGGAAGGAAAATCCTGTGTCACAAACCTACTGGAGTTTTATGACAAGGTAACAGAAGTAAGGCAGGAGAGAGAGGGGTGGATAGACTGCATTTTCTTGGACTGCAAGAAAGCGTTCGACACAGTTCCTCACAAGAGGTTAACGCAAAAGCTAGAGGATAAGGCACACGTAACAGGAAAGGCACTGCAATGGATCAGAGAATATCTGACAGGGAGGCAACAACGAGTCATGGTACGTGACGAAGTGTCAGAGTGGGCACCTGTGACGAGTGGGGTTCCACAAGGGTCAGTCCTAGGACCTGTACTGTTTTTGGTATATGTGAATGACATAACGAAAGGGATAGACTCAGAAGTATCCCTGTTTGCAGATGATGTGAAGTTAATGAGAAGAATTAAATCAGTTGAGGATCAGGCAGGACTACCAAGAGACCTAGACAGGCTACTCGCTCTTTTTCTCGAGCACTTCCGGTCACATGCTCATGCCATTGCTGTGTATACAGATGGTTCTAAATCTTTTGATGGTGTTGGGTTCGCAGCAGTATTCCCTGATGAAGTTGTCCGAGGCCACTTGTTGGACTCAGCTAGTGTCTTTACTGATGAATTGTATGCCATCCTTTATAGCTCTTCTTCGTATTACATATATGTCTCCTTCGACGTTTGTGATCATTTCAGATTCCCTCAGTGCTTAATAAGCCATTAAACAATTCGACTCGCCTCATCCATTGGTCCTCCGTATTCAACAATGGTTGCGTCTCATAGCAGCAAGAATAAAGATGTCGTTTTCTGCTGGGTCCCTGGTCACATTGGCGTACAGGGCAATGAACAGGCGGATGCATGAGCAGTGGTGCATGATCTCCCTGTTTTTTATAGAAAAGCTGTAAGCCACCTGCCTGAAAGCTGGCTGTCTTGGATCAACGTCTAGCGTGAGCTGGACGCCAGGTTTGGTCCAGTGTGTACTGTCGGACAAGCACTTAACCTTGTCACAAGGTTCGTAGGTTCGAGTCTCCGTCGGCCAGAGATCAGTGTGTGTGTGTGTGTGTGTGTGTAGATGATATTATATATATATATATATATATATATATATATAATATATATATATGTACACACACACACTAATCAGTGTCACTGATATATTCAATCAGTGGCACCAATATACCCATCAGTTGCATACATATATCCATCAATGGCACATATATATTCCCATCAATGGCACTCTTAAGGAATCACTGAGCCAGTTGTCAAGTACTAAAAGCTCTTATATACCCGAGTATACTAAGAACTGTAAGAGATATACTCATTTGCCGTACAGTGTGCCTGGGGTGCTTCTTCAGTTTGTATATGCCAAGCTTTTCCTTCATTGGGTTGGAGGCGCTTTCATGCTGGTGAAAGACTTTTGATCCAAGGAATTGGAGCTACCTTCCCCTTGCTTGGATCAAATTTAATTAATTGTCAATCTCCAAGCCCTATATGACCCCTAAGATTTTAATGTTTTTAAATAAATATAAAAATAATAATCCATGTTATGGTTCAAACATTGATATAATTTTCTGAGTTGTATGAGACGAAGTATTATAAGTATGCACAAAAATGTCCAAAATAAGTTTTTTCATTTTCTCTAGTATGGCGAAGGGGAGAGAAGGGGGGTGGAAAAATGAGGAGGGGGAAGGGTAGGAAGAAAAAAGTACTTTTATTATTTTTAAAGGATTTTACAGTAAAGCTCCACATTGTCCCTAAAACCAATAAGCTTTGCTTTAAAAATTAGATCTTATTTACAAGGGGAGATTTTCTGTCGCATTTGTAATTTCCATTTTCCAACAAGAGAGGGAAAGGGATAAATGAGCAAGAAAGAGGAGAGGGAAAGGGGTGACAACACTTGTCTTTCCCCAGAAAACAATAGTGAGAAGAAAATCTCATTTACAAGGGCAATTATTAGTGCTCTTTTATTCACAGGAAAACTCGTCTAAAGCAGAACCTGTTGTAAGTAAACATCTCGCGGTTCTAAACCGCGAGATTTGGTAAAACAAAAAGTGAAACATGTACCAATCTTTACTGAATTTGTTACAAATATATTTTCAGAGTCTTAAGAATCAAAATATAATCGAGTTCAAAGGTAATGTGACCCTTTTTTTGTCATAAGCGGTAGGAGGACCAACCTTCCGTCAAGCCATGTACTAAATGACCCACACGGATTTAGCAAGTCTACCCTCCCGTATGCTAAATGTAGAGTAATCAACCCACAATTGATAAGTATTCTTACTCTAGAATCAGACTAATCACATCAGAGATACTTAACACAAAATTCTTGAGACCCTGTACTCCGTGAATTCAAAATCCGCATAGTACATTTGTGTGGATACCATCAGGTATACTGTGTGCAGGCTCTACCAGGGCAATCAGAGACAGTCACTTCAATCCTAGCATAGGCCGAGTCCAAAAAACTGAGAAAATATGTAAGCTGGGAGGCAGTTGAACAGTCTTGGGCCCCTGACACTTGTTGTGTTGTCTCTCAACGTGCTAGTGGCACCCCTGCTTTTCACTGAGGATATGTTGCATCGTCTGCAGAGTCTTTTGCTTTCGTAGGGAGTGATTTTCGTGTGCAAGTTTGGTACTAGTCCCTCTAGGATTTTTCAAGTCCATTCACTACTTCGTATTTAGAAACCTCATCCTGAGACAGAGTCCTCTCCCCAAAAAACATGGAAAGTTTTACACCAATCAAAATAAGGTTAAAGTACTCAGTGTTCTCCATTTAAGCACACAGCCTGTGCACAGAGGACATATGCATCAGTAGACTCACTCCCACTGCTTCAAATTATCTAAATCCTAAAATCAGAACGCAGTAAGCTCACCAATGATTAAGTGCTGACTCCTCTCTCTAAGACTGTTAGATATGATAGTCATGACTGCCATATTCGACAGTCCACAAAGACAAAAATGAAAGATATATGCCCACAATGACAAAAATGTATAGCAGAGTTTTATGGATACTCTGAATGAATAGGCATATAAAGTAGAAACACGCTAATGATCAATATTTCTGAAGCCCCAAAAATGGCTGCATTAGAAGTTGTTAGCATGTGAGGCT
Source organism: Cherax destructor (assembly GCA_009830355.1). Lineage (NCBI taxonomy): Eukaryota > Metazoa > Arthropoda > Malacostraca > Decapoda > Parastacidae > Cherax > Cherax destructor. Next base: position 121,613 of record WNWK01001472.1, on the reverse strand, counting down.
ATTTTAAATGAGACAAAAAGCTCACATCCTTCCTCATCGGTAGTAAATCTCCAACTCATCGCTGAGCAAGTGTAGAGAGGAGTGGAATACTGCAGCAGGCAGATGATCCCGGCACACACTCCTTATGCAGGTAGATCACTCAAGATGGTGGTGCCAAACCCTGCAGTCTTAGTCTTTACAAAATGAAACCTATAATATGAAATGGTGGGGAGAAAAGAACAAGGCTTATTATAGTTAATGATAGTTATTTCTTGCTGCAGTATCATGCCTAACCTGAAACATTTGTGAAATCAACAAACATCAAATAATGTACAGATGTGGATTACAGCTCATAATAGTCAAAGTGCCTGGGGGACTTGGGAGGGGAAGGAAGATTGGGTGGGGGACGAGGAAAGGAGGGTAGCTCAAATTCCTTTGATGTAAAGTCCTTTACCAAGATAAACGCACATCCTTCTTCCCTTGAAGGAAAAATCCGACCCACTCTGGAGGACAGGCCTTTCTTCACAAAAATAAATCCAGTATTTATTTTATTTATTTATTTCTGTCGTATATCGCTGGTCGGAAGTATGAGCTTTCTTACCCTATATGTGTGGAAGCCTGGTATAAGCATGTAAGAAGAATGTCGTAAGACAAAGGTACACTGCCTGGCCTTACAGCTCACTGATGGAGACACAAACAACTTCTCACCCTTACTGGAACTTTGAGCCACTTACATTGAAGTCTTTTTCAATCCTCTTAGAGGAGCCAAATTCAAAAGATCATTGACTTCTAAATGAATAAATATGGCAGTTACCAGATATTCTCAGTATTACGCATACTATTTTTATTTATTATCGCAGAATAAAGATGGACAAAGTGAATGTTCATCATTCCAGACTATATTACACAAATTATTTAAACCAACGAATTAAAATACCATTTAACACTTGGTCACCGAGAAACAGATCTGACACTATAAGATCTGTCTGAAGATAAACCACAACGAGTCATTAGAAACACAAGGGAATGGTAGGATACAAATAACTGACAGAATAAACCACGGTATGGGTGGGGTTACAACCCATGCCAAGCATCGTGGTTTGTTTGCAGTCGTCTTATTACGATTTCGTGATTTATAACTGACAGAATATTAGCTTATTCCATCTATAGCAGTCCAACTTCCACAGAGTGTATAATCCAGAGTTTACTTTACACCAGTTCCAGCGCATGACCCCTGTGGTTTAGCGCTTCTTTTGATTATAATAATAATTTACACTAGTTGCTAACGCAAAGTTCAGCTTCTGCAAGGAGGCACGGCTAGACAGGGTTGTGGCAGCCGTGCCTTCCATCACGGCTGCCACTTGATACGTCCCTTTCTACTCTCCAATCTTTGGCCACATAATGGCCCCTTCTTCCGGCTGTCTAATGGTGATTTCACTATAAGCTCGATCATGGAGATGAAACTTACATCACAACGAAAGGAAAGTCAAAATTTGCACTTTTTGGACACGACTCTCTCAAACACGATAGCTTTGGCGATAATAAACACACACACACACACACACACTCACACTCTCCATCATCATCATCAATCATTATCATCAATCATCATTTGATGACGGTGTTCGAACGAGGAACGTTTTTTTTCCTCATTTGTTTGTTGGAGAAAAAACAATTAAACTAAGAGACGGTGAGAGGCGGGAGGGAGGGAAAGAATTTATGTGGAGTAAGACATGAAAAGTGAGAGGGCATGGAAAAGAACAAATTAGTTAGAGAAAGGGCGTGAGAGAAAGTGAGAGCAGAGGTAAACACTAGACGAAGGGAAAGCAAAACTGTATTCGAGTCAGGTCTCGTTTCCTGAGAAAGAATGAGAATAAAACGTTAAGTTGAAACACTCGTGTAAAATGAGAGGTAAACAAACTAGATACCACATTTTAGTTTTAATCGGAACTTGACACATCACATACATCTGGACCCAAATCACAGAACGACTTGGGATCGAACCCACGACAGGTGTTCTTACGACTTTTTGAGTCACATCTGAACCCGGATAGATATCACTTGGAATTCTAAAAGAAGCTGAAAAACTGTGCAAGCCACTTGCAAAGATTTTCAAAAAAATAATTAATGACAGAACATCCTAAAACCAGTATATACGAACAGGAGACAGGGAGGAGGCCTGATGGTTTGTTTGTCAGGAAACAATTGTCTAGTGACCCGCTCAGTCGTCAGGTAACCACTGGCTTGCCTGTGCTGGGTATCAATGATGTACACAACCACTTGTTTGCTGGTGCTGAGGATCAATGATGTACGCAGCCACTGGCTTGCCGGTGTTGGGTATCAATGATGTACGCAACCATTGGCTTACCTGCACTACGTACCTGTGGTGTTAAAACCACTAGGATAACGCAACTAGGTTTCCATGCCGTCTGAAATCAAAATATCTCATTTTTATGTCCTGGGATAGGTTAGCAGACCAGTGTCCCTATTGACAACAGCAGTGAATGACCTCATAGGTGCAAGTGCTCCGCAGATGTCATGAACATATGTTGTAGAACAAGTAGTTAAATGGGGCAGAGTTTCGCTTTGTCTAGAGCTACATCAAGTCATACAGACGATTCAAAATACATGCATTAGTGTGCATCATTCATCCCATTTTTTTTTTTTTTAAATTTCGGCAATCATTTTGTGGAGGACCACCAGAGGGCTGCTACCAGCACATATTTCATTAAAATTAAAAAATAAATAAAAAAAATCTACAGAAAGACAAAAAAAAAAATTAAAGCAAACTATTGCATAACCCTTTATTTTTTTGTTTACTAATACATTTAATTTCTGACGACCACCCATAGTGCTTCTATGAGCTCTGTTCTCAGAAATTATTTGATTTATTAGCTTTGAGATTTTCTCTTGTGAAGATTGAGTTTCTCTGCTGCTACTTTCCAGAACTTGCAAGAATTGATGATAATGTTCTTCAGTACTTCCTCTTTCTGCGTATTATCAGTGGCAGGATACACCGACAAGTACATGAATCAGACACAGTATGTTGCTTATGGCATTTCACTGAGAAGACGTTTCGTGGATGAAACGTATTCTCCATGAAATGTTATTAACCGCATTTGTCGTTTCATTCACATCACTGCTTCCTGGAAGTCTCTATTTTATTTTCCCTCTCAGCTCCATTATTTACGACATTTAAGGAGGAAACGTTCTTCAAGGAATTACGGTGCGAATGCCTCTTAGTCAGATTTTCAGCATTTACTGATCTACTTGAAAGTCTTGCTCCGGTTTAAAGATGCGGAATGTGAAATACGATTCTAAACTGACAAGGATGGTACGTGATGTATTCCTGTTTACTACCTGTATATTCGGTTTCCATAACCTGCACAAATTGCTTCGTAGTGTAGTGACTTTCCCAGCTGGATTGACGCCTCGTTCATCTCCCGTAGGTAAGATTTCACTGAAGAGAACACCATTTCGGGAGGTATGTCTTCACTGCTGTGATGGCTCTCTGCGACACAGCAGGACTGATTGCATCATAGACACGCAGGGAATTACACAAAAACAAGTCTTTCGTAGAGCGTTCATAACATTTGGTAATTTGAACTGCCGTTCAGTTACACCAATGTGACAAAATTAGTCGTTTTGCATGGGGGCCGTTACCCTCTACTATGCTTATGTAAGGCTATAAGACATTTGAAAGTGAACTTACAGCCGTCATCTTCTAGGAACGCGTCACACAACATAGATAATTGTCGTTAAAACTATGTATGGTTCCTGCCTCCACTACATCACTTGCTAGACTATTCCACTTCCTGACAACTCTGACTGAAGAAATAGTTCCTAACATCCCTTTGGCTCGTCTGAGTCTTCAACTTCCAATTGTGACCCCTTGTTTCTGTGTCCTCTCTGGAACATCCTGTCTCTGTCTACCCTATCTATTCCACGCAGTATTATGTATGTCGTTATCAAGTCTCCCCTAACCCTCCTGTCCTCCAGTGTCGTCAGGCAGATTTCCCTTAACATTTCTTCATAGGACATTTCCCTTAGCTCCGGAACTAACCTTGTTGCAAACCTTTGCACTTTCTCTAATTTCTTGACGTGCTTGACCAGGAGGGGGTTCCAAACTGGTGCTGCATACTCCAATATGGGCCTGACGCGTGCGCGCGCGTGTGTGTACACTCACCTAATTGTACTTACCTAGTTGTGGTTGCAGGGGTCGATTCATAGCTCCTGGCCTCGCCTCTTCACTGGTCGCTACTGGGTCACTCTCCCTGCGCCATGAGCTTTATCATACCTCTTCTTAAAGCTATGTATGGATCCTGCCTCCACTACATCGCTTCCCAAACTATTCCACTTCCCGACCACTGTGACTGAAGAAATACTTCCTACCAATTCTACCATAACCCTTCATTTCTACCAATCATACGTATTAATCCATTTAAGAAATTTGTCTGCACTATCTAGTTCTCTACGATTCTACTGTTTCTCGCTAATTTCACACAATATTGTTTTTCTAATGCCTCACGAAATCGTAATAACACAAATGCTAATGAACCACGGTACGGGTGGGGCTCGAACTCGCGGCGAGTCATAGCACTCCAGGCCATTTTAACGACTCACTTGCCGTGAATTCGACCCCCACCCGTAACGTGGATTGTTTTCCTAATGTTCATCAGACTCATTTGTCTTTTTACATAATATCTGCTCTCGCCAGTGTAAAACAAGTCTCTAACCCGAGTATATTCTTAAATTGGTTCACCAAGAACCTATCTTATTTAATTATTTTTATCGGAGGTGCAAGGTTCAAGTTCGAGTCTCTCTTCGTTGTTCATGTCTTTTAGCATACCTGACGAAGGGAGGGCTCTATGATGCCACTGTATACTCGAGTTCTACATAAATTGTGTAAAGCGTCTATAAAGATTCCTTATTCAAGTTTCTGAAGACTCATCTTTACATTTACACGTTTATACGCTTCAAAATCATGACATCATATTTCATGGTCTAAAGCAGCATCTTGCATCAAAGATCTTCAAATACAATGCAGCGTTTGACTTTCAAAGGAGGGTGGGGGGAACGGGGGGTTCCTTGATGCTAGTGAAGGGCTCTTGATCCAAACAAATAGGCGCTATCTTAATTTTCCTAGAATCAAAGCTGTTTCCCAGGCGCTTTGTGATCCCTACGGATTTAGCGCGTCCCCGTGAATATAACAATCATTATCCCAGACACTGACGAATTTTCTACTGTTCCTGTGGATTGATTCGATAGGAGAGAAAATCTCAGGATTCAGTTCAGATGAACAGTGTCACACAAACTACTGGGAAACTGTAATACAGTCACCTTATGCTAGAATATAAATGAACCGACAAGACTAGAAAATTCCCTCTGTCTTATATTCAAAAAATAACTATTACCTTGGTACGGAATGTAGCGGTATGAAAAAAAACAACCTCGGATTTCAGCCTAATTGAAGTTCACACCCCCATACACACTGGTCTTAGACAGCAAAGCACATACAGGCATATTAATGTATTGAACAAATTCAATTTCAATAATATATACGTTAACTAGGATCCAATAATCATAACGTTATTAAATTACTCTGGGAAGATAGTATGGAGTAAAATGGATTCAAATCAGTGTCTCGAGGGGATTAGCTCACTGACACTAGAAGTATGCCCTAGACACATGTAATTAAGAAAAAAAGAGGATGCAGGTTAAAAAGTGTCGCTCTTTCTATAGGCGAAGACAAAGAATTGCAGAACTTCTCAAAAATTCCATACTATCATGAGGCCCGGTCAAAGACCAGACCGCGGGGGCGTTGACCCTCGAAACCCTCTCCAGGTATACTCCAGGTATCAGCAGAGCGAAAAGAAACTGATAACGATTAAAATGAAACTGAATAAATCCTAAAGAGTCAAAGAGTGACAGGAAACAAAAATTACTGAAATTGAAAATAAATCCAAAATAGTTGTTTTATATGCAAAATCCAGGGCAGAAACCACATCTATTGTGAGGCCTTTGCTTAAAATCGATGGAACTTACAATGACGATAACAAAGAAATAAGTAAAATACTGAAGTTACATCACAACTTTGTGTTCAGATAGCCAATAATCAGACAAGAATGACAATTCAAACGAATTCGTGAATATTCCGAACACAGATACTTTCAAAAGGTGTGTTGTACCTGGCTCCATGGCGAGAATACCAGAGTAGACAGTCTAGTGATGTATCGGATATCCGCATCCGCGGAACATCGGCACAATTTCTTACATCTGCTTCCGCATCCGCAAAATAAGACATCCTCATACACAGCCCCATCCGCGGATATCTAAATTTTCACATCCGATATATCTCTAGTAGGCACTGCTTGGAGAAACGCTTCACAAGTGTCTCATTTATCAACTTGTCGAATTTCTAAACCATTTATTCACAATCAGTAGAACAGCTAAGCATTTGAGGAATAAAGTATACACCAGGTTTTTGTTCTTAAGTACCCATATATTCCATACTTTCTGTAGGGGTGAATAAGATACAGTTTTTACACCCATATAGAGGAAACAATTCTCGAATGTGTTAACTATCTGAAAGCACGTGAGGAACTAAAGCTTCAGTGCAGATAATAGGAACCTTCAAAACAAGATATGCAAAGTCAATAATGATACTGTAAGTCATTTGCCCTTTCTAGACCGGAATATTGCTTAACACTGACAAACCCTTCAAAGGCAGACTAAACTGCAGGTCTTGAGAATGTACACAGAGGACCTTCACTGTATATAAAAACAGTGTTAAGCTCTGAAAGCAGTAGGAAAGTTTGAAATCTCTAACTGTAATTCTTGGAATGTAGACGAGAAAAATATATAATTTGCGCCAGGAAAATTCTTGGGGATTGGTCCCAAATCTGCTCTCGGAAATCACTGGCTCTCCTAACGGTGCAAGAATTATCTTCCCCAATGAAATATAATGGTGCAATGAGTATACCAAGACATAATACAACAAGTCTAAGGAGCCTTCAACGTATCAACACACTCATATATTCAAGGAGAATTACCACAAGACCCTTAACAGTCTTCAAAAAGAAACTTTTTAAGTTCGTCATTTTCTGACCAGCCGGGCTGTGATGCATACGTTGGACTCCATTCAGGGTAGCACCAAAAGCCTGGTTGATCTGGTCATCAACCAGAGAGCTTAATTAGAGACCAGTCCACGGAGGCAGTAACCTCGACATCCTCTTTAGGAAACCTTTAGGTATACAGCACCTATGATTAATATGATTAATATTAATATTTGTTTCCAGGACAGAGTTGCTCCAGTTCCACTGAACGCTCGCAGCCACTTGCTGGACCAACTTTGAACTGTATAGTTCATAAGTTAAAAATGGTTCATATTCCTAAGTGTTTAAACATTTTCCACAAAAAAATACAAATTACTTTCTTTGCCAAAATTTATTTGTTTACTCTATTCTTATGAAGACTGCTGTCTGGCTACCTTTTTTCCTGTTATGAAGAATGGTGTCTGGCTTCCCTAGTTTATGAAAGGTGTCTGTCCACGTTGGTAGCTCTTTTATTTTTTAGGATGTTCCATATTTTGTTACTCTTATTATAAGCGTACCGACAGAGTTGTTACGTGACCATTACAAGGCTTCTGAATACTAACATAGTCAAGTAGTCCTACTCCTGAGCTCCTCTATATACTGATGCAATTCTCATTCTTATTTATATAGTCTAATCAAACTTTTATCTTTTCTACCCTACATGATATAATGTACGATTCTTAAGGTTGAGAGGAGTTTGTTTACAGTTGATTAATTGTATCTCTAAGAAACTCGGACAATTTTTACATTCTTCTAAGACACCTGGGAGAGTAACTTCACCTACGACCCTCTAAAATGTGTTCTTCTATAGTTATCTCCATGTCTGTGTGTGTCTGTGTCTGTGCCTCTCTCTGTCTGTCTGTCTGTGTCTCTCTCTGTCTGTGTCTGTGCCTCTCTCTGTCTGTCTGTCTGTCTGTGCCTCTGTCTGTCTGTCTGTCTGTCTGTCTGTCTGTCTGTGCCTCTCTCTGTCTGTGCCTCTCTGTCTGTGCCTCTCTGTCTGTGCCTCTCTCTGTCTGTGCCTCTCTCTGTCTGTGCCTCTCTCTGTCTGTGCCTCTCTCTGTCTGTCTGTGCCTCTCTCGTCTGTCTGTCTGTCTGTCTGTATTTCGTCTCGTCTGTCTCTCTGTCTGTGTTTCTCCCTCTCTCCTCCTCTCCGGTGGGAAAGGGAAAGGAATGAGAGGGAGGGTGGCGGTGGAGGACAGAGGGAAGGCTGCCTAACAAGCTAGAGAATTAATGAATAAATTAACTTTGCCTCAATTATTTGTCTCCTGAAACAAAATATTACATATATTTTTAAGAGATTTCTTTATTATTGCCCAGACACACTTTGTTTCTCCCAAACAGAAGTTAAGAAGTGTAGGAAAGGTATTGCAACAATTTCTTACCCCCACACCCATCTCCTGACAATTCACCCTCATTGTCATTAGGTGGGTGGGGCATCCCGACGTGTGGGGGGATCATCCCGACGCCTGCCTTGTCAGGAGGCAGGTGATGGGGGACTCTCACCCGCCTCCTGAGAAGGTTTATCTTAATTTCTGCTTCTGAGATATAACAGGACTGATTTCAATTATACTATTTTTTCTATTAACATTTATCATATTAGGTCAGAAATATATATTTTTTTTAATCGGTAAAAAAAGATATTTGAAATATGATACTTAACATTGTATAGCAAATAAAATAATGCAGTCTAAATATTTATAATCAAAACTAAGCGCTAAACCCCCAAGGGTTATACAGCGCTGCTCAGCCTAAATAAAAAATCTGGAAAGCCGTATAGTCTAAAACCTGCTCCTGGGTATAAGGAAGCCACTGACTTTTGTGGAGACTCACTCATTCTGTACTCACCTATTTGTGGTTGCAGGGGTCGATTCATAGCTCCTGGCCCCGCCTCTTCATTGTGTGAGAGAGAGAGAGACACACACACACAGACAGACACAGAGAGAGACAGACAGACAGAAGGGAGAGAGGGAGAGGGAAGGCAGGACGTGTCACAGTGTGCTCCACAAACTTTCTTAATATTACTTAACTACGAGGGTTGGTGAGGAAAAAAAACTGTGAATATAAGCAAAATCAGTGATATTTAAGAGTGTTTTGGTGAACAATGTGGTGAGGGTGAGGGGACAGTGGCAGGCCTAGGAACTGATGTCACTATTGCCTTCACAGCTTTATAACAACGTGACTTGTACAGCTGTAACATAGAAATGTGTGCTAACATGTTCCTGTAGTGAAAACGTGGGTAGCATAAACAATTGTTTATTAAGTTATAGTGAGAAGGCAACACTCCCAGCTTGCCGTCCCACAACCTATCCTCACTTTCCCTCACTACCCACCCCATTATAAAAAAAAACCCACGATACCACCACCCTCTCTCTCCTGTGAACTTTATTGTAAACTTACAAAGCTTCCTTTTTGATGACTTCACAGCCCAAAATATCAAGAATATCTTCGCTATCTGGATATTGTCCCAGTAGATACTACAGTTTTTGTGGGTATACTACAAGGGTCAAAATACTTTTTAAATATATGGAACCTATTTGTTCTAACTACTGCCACACACATTTCATTCCAGAAGAATTTTGTTGTAGCCAGGTAGAAAATCTCGGAAATCTGAAGGATATCCATAATCCTGTGGTTTATGTGGAAGCAAGCCTGGAGCTACAAGAGGAAGGTTCAGAAGTAAAGTCGCACCTAAGATAATTCATCACAGGGAAGCACTTCATGAGCTCATCAAATCATTAGATCCCCTTCAAGCTATTGTAGAAGACCAGTGCAAGCCTACATCAAGTGACAAGCTTCTCAGCTCATGGTAACACTATTGACAATGACAAAGTTCCACACTGAGTTCAACTCAGAGGTATATAACTGGTAGAATTCTGTCATTGCTTAGGCTCCACAGTTAGACAGAGCTCAAAACACTACAGTTGGGTATTCTAACACAATTCATCTGACCACCACAGAGGAAACAGATCCTCTTCCCAACAACAAAGCAAGCCTTGGATCTGTTAATTCTCCCACACCTGACATCACTGCTTCAGCATCTGCCAGTATACTAGACAGCGCACATACCATCACTGATCCTACACTTGTCAGCACACCTGCCGACACTATTCCAACATCTGGCAGCAGTGCTTCCTCTGCAAGTACTGAATCAGGATTTTCTCCACCAGAGATTGGAGCAGTTAATAATCAGGGGACTATCACTGCACCTGAACAGCTGCTGACCCAAAGTACGAACAGCAGGGACTCGTCTGTCAGAACTGTACAGGGGCGTGGTAGAGGACGCGGTAGAGGACGTGGTAGAGGGCGTGGAGGAAGAAGACATCTACAGCCATCTCACCTTCCACCAACACAGTCCCAGGAAATCGTTCATCAGGTACACAAGCATCAGGTTCACCAGCGGCAGAACCTGCGGACAAATCAGCAGCGAAACACAGTAGGCAGTGCTCTCGCTGTCACCGGAGGGGGCACACCACTAACAACTGCCTGCGAGATACCAGGTGCATTTACTGCCACAAGTAAGGAAATCAGGAAGACCAGTGTCAGAAGAAAAAGGAACTTGACAGACAGGACCACATGTTTAGAGACCTGTTCGCGGAAGAAACCAGCAGGATCTCTGAAGTGGTGAACACATCCTACCACCTATAACATGAACTTGCACAGGCAAGCCTGTAAGCACATGGGTGAAGTTCAAAAGTGGGTCATCGCTAAATGGGAGGTGGACACAAAAAGAAAGATAGCATCAGGTAGAGTGGGCTCCAAAACCTGGTGGTCCCTGGTCAAGGACAGACAAGGTTACCTGCCTGATGAACTCGTTCCACCTCTAAATCGACAGGATGGGACCACCTCTACTAGTAGTCAAGAGAAAGCGGACCTCTTTGCCGAACACTTTGCTACCAAAATGTAAGTTCCTGATCCAGCAAGGGACCCTCCTTGGCTAGCTGCAAGAACTGTGTCAAAACTGTCAGTGGTGACAATAAGGCAGGAAGAGGTGCATTTTCTTCTTAAATTGCTTGACCAAGAAAAGCCTGTGGGCCCAGACAAGTTGAGCCCAAGATTGTTGAGATGTGCAGACCAGCTAGCAGCTCCTCTAACTCGCATCTTTCAGCACTGCCTAGTACAGTGTAAATGACCTTCTCTGTGTAAAGAGGTAAATGTAGTCACTGTTCACAAAAAGAAGAGCAGAGCAGAAATCAGCAACTACAGACCAGTGTCACTCCTGTCAATCACTGGCAAGATCCTTGAGACAATAATCACAAGACAAATGACAGTTTTTTGACTACCACTCACTACTTTGTGACCGTCAATATGGCTTCAGGAAAGGTTACTCTGCTGCTGACAGAGAATGTTAAACAGCTGTTAAAGGTATGACTAGAAACGGTAACAAATAATACTCATTTCTTTCATCTAAGTGATCTAACCTCGTATGAAACATGTACAGTGCAACTCCAGCCTTCAGGAAGTGGACCTTCGAAGGGGAGTTTTTTTTTGTCTTGATGCTAAATGGCTTTTGATTAAAGGAATTGAAGCTACTCTCTCCTTATTCAGATCAAACCTTTACCTCCCATTCCGCAGGGGCTGTACAATTTAATATGATAATAATTCTATTTCATAACTAATAAAAAATGGCACAATACCGTGACTAGAACGATACACAAATAACCCGCACATAATAGAGAAAAGCTTACGGCGACTTTGTAAATGATCCAAGTCGGACCGAAGCATCGTCGTGAGCTCTTCTCTCCTATGTGCGAGTTATTAGTCTATTGTGTACTATTTCATAAGACTTGCCTGATATTTTTTTCGATTTCTCCAGATTTTTCTTGTCATATTAAAGAAGGTCTATTTGTGTTCTAAGATTATGCAAACGCATCAGTCTTCATCCATTAGTTTTTAAAATCTACTCTATCATATTACAAAACCTTGCTGCTCACTAGGCCTTTAAAACCTTCCAGATATATTTCAAGTGTGTTCTTTTTCCCATTCGTCGTCAAATATCTTTTTTAGAATAGTCAATTTCTCGAATTCTCTACATTTCACCAATAGATTTATAAACACGCCAGTGGAACTTCTCGATTCTCCTATTAATTTATCGGAATACTGTAGATAAATAAACATACGATTCAGATTTCTTCGGGCATCTTACTTGATATGCTAGGAATATTTGGAATAATTTATGGTATAGAGAACGTCGACTTGGTGGCCTGATCATCATCCTTTTAAATTCCTAAATACTTCAGGCATCTTTAGAATGCTCATTGCCTTAAGTTTTTAACTCTTCAAATATTTTAAATGACACGTGTGTTTGTGTATCTTCTAATAACTCGTATATACGCCACTACAACACTGTGTCCTCCTATCGTGATCCAAAATCTTTGAAACACATTAACAGCCCCATCTTCCGTAACTTTCTACGGTGTTTCGCTCAGCAATCCTCATCATACCATATAAAACGAATGCCTTACTTTATTTTTTACAGGGCTTTCCACTAACATTTCGAAAGACCTTCCAGACAACGTTGTAAAGCACTTCGTGACCACCACCATTGCTACTTATGTTATTAGAGCGATGCGTAATACCCATCTTCGAAGGCCTCCCAAACACATAGCTTTGTATCCCCATGACTTAAAATGTTCAGAAGCCTTCCAGACATGTAACAAAACCTATCCTTGATGTCCTCTGCTTTTCCGTAACCTTTTGGCTCTATTTAGGCGCCTTATGTCTTCCGCTTCTCTTCCAGAACATGACAATATACAATAAATTCCAGGAGCATTCAAGACAGGCGCGCCCGGAGGACAGGGGTGTGCACAGGTATTTTGTCTCAAGAATAATGAAACGCAAACACGAAGAGGAGCGCTCTTCGAGGCCCGACAGACTGCAGCCTCGCCTGGAAGGTAACATGTAACTATGTTGATGCAACTCTCACCCTCCAGCAAATCTCTCTCTCTCTTGTTTTCATTTAAATTTGAATTGAAATGCGTAAACATTTTCGTAGACACGGCGCTTATATATTATGAGAACACAACCCTCCGACTCTGGGCTTCTTGAAGATGTTTATGTAGGATACGAGAGACTAACTCAAGCACAAGTCTAGAGAAGATGCGAGGTTCACGACTCATGTTAGAAATAAAATTTAAATTGACATCAATTAAAGAGGACACGTGAAATATCCGATTATCGTAACTCGTGATTAGATTAATGTCTGTGTAAGGAGAACATTTTGAAAACAATTAGTTAATTATATTCACAAGAATGATAATTAAATGTGAAGTATCAGTGGATCAGAGTCGAGTTAGAAACTATATTTTTGGATTCTATGATATCTACGAATTCTGACGTGGGCAACAAATAGTTTGCTGGGGTTTCTGGCAGCCTTTCCCACATTTTGAAGACTCATTTTGAAGACCAAAATCCCTGCTACTCTCACCGAGATAGATTAATACAGAAAGAAAAGACAACAATACGCCAGGAAAAGTTCTCTGTCACGAATATTTGTCAGGTTTCGTTCACTGATGTTGCCACTAATATGGAAGCCAGGCAAAACGCTGTGTTTAAGAATAAATTTGAAGACAGTAGCCAATGTCCGTGGCTGCAGGAGCAGACTGCTGCACCTGGCTGCAAGAACTACAGAAGTGTACCCTGACCTCTCTTTTTGTGCATTAATATGCAACAAGTACACAAAAATCCTACAGATATTGTTACTATGTATTGCAACACGCACCTGCAATTTGACACTCACCAGGCACGTCTGAGTACCCTATATGATGAATTAATCCAAAAAGACTGATAAAACAAAATTACACTTAATCAAAATAATGAGTAAAAAAAATATTCAAAACTCATACTATGAAGAGGACATTTCAAGTGGGGGTCTCTGTCCGTCCTGAACCATTATCAAGCTGGAAAGAAACTTGTGTAATGAATACTGCAGACTAAGCTGTCGAGCTAACTACTAGATTACTAATGTACAAAATCATCTGAAAATGATTGTGTAGGCTCCATCTTTTGACATACTAATTAGGGACCATAACTGACAAATCAGTGCAAACGATCGTACTTTTGAGAAAACTGGTCAAAAGTAATACCAAAGCACTTGAAAAAATTTAATACATTGAAATCAATGGGAACAAATGTGCTGTCACTAAAGTTACTAAAATAATGAGCTGAAGTCAGAAGTAGGTACATTACTGGAGATAGAAAAACTTCCAGGCACTGTGAACATATCTATTGTTTTACCATTATTGAATAATGTAACAAAGTACTAAGCTATAGGCCAGTATCATTAACATGCATATATTTTAAAACGTTGCAAAGATAATAGTAGAACACACTATCATGATTTAGGTATGGCAAATCCTGATAAATGAATCAAATTTCATGTTAGGCTGACATAAATCAGACAAGCTGGGCAGAGTGACGGACTGCATATTCTTCCTGTGCCAGAAAACCTTGGAGGCTGGTGATATATATGGAATGTTCAGTCTTCAAATCAATTGGTTATTCGTGTGACTTAAGGTGGACGATATATGGGGTGTCAACCTCATGTCACTGACAGATTGAGGGTTAATTCTTTACAGGGAGGGCATTTGGAAAACGTTTACACTTATGAGATACCGTAGTGCAGCCCAATGAAATTGGAGTGAAGCGGTGGCTGACAAGAACTTAAAAGAAACACTGGTAACAAAGGGAAGCCTTTTAATGAATTCAACGTTTCATCTACGTATGTACAAGAGGCCTTATCAAGTACTTGATAAAGATTCGTGCAATGTAGAATATAATAAAAGGTCTGCTGGTGCTACCTACATATAAATACATATCATATATTCATATGATAACCCTGAGGCAGATCTTTACTAAAGTACTTAACCTTTGTAATAATATTGGTAGAATTACCGACAATATGTTAAGTAAAAGGACACAAATGCAACTGTGACATTTTATTGTGGCAACGTTTCGCTCTCCAGGAGCTTTTTCAAGCCGTTACAAGCGATACATGGACACAGAGGGTATATATATACTCTCCAAGTGAGGTGTAATACTAGTGGTGGTAGAAGTAGTAGTGATATAAGTAGTAGTAGTAGTATTAGTAATACAATAAGGTAGAACAATCAATTTGCACATGAGTAAAAGGTGATAAAACAATTACATGGGTAGTATAAAAATAGGTTAGACAAATATTTCTGCTGGAGGTTGGAATAGAGAAGGCCTGTAGGAGTGTTCCACATCTACGATGTGCTTGTGTAGAATTAGCATGAGAGACTATGTGATGGTAGGGTTTACTGTTTTCAGGAGGATTCTTGCTAAGACTTCAGAGATGGTGAAGCTGCCTTTGTTTTGTTTAATTGTGTTAGAAACAGCGATAAGTGCTGAATCAGCAAGGGCAGAAGCAGGAGAAATAGGGTAAGTTTTTCAGAGTATGGTAACGTGGTGGCACCAGTCAATATGGCATTCCCAGCGGAATGCCAACCACACACCGGTTTCCCCACATCCCAACCCATATGCAACACCAGTAGTCAATCAGGACAGGCCAGGTTTCGAATGCGATTTTTAACCACGTCGGCTCTTGCAATCAATCACCCCCAAGGGTGGGCTGCTGCCCAAAAGATTGTACCCAATAGTTCAATCATGGAAACAAACATAATTGAGTCCTCCCTCTTGAAACATGATAGAAATGCCGTATATAACTCAAATTTTGGGCTGTACAAACTTTATAGTTATTTAGTGGAGTCTAATGTGTACAGCCTTAAACAACAATGTTATACAAAACCGCAGAATTGCTCCTTATGCCAGGGTATCTCGGGATGTTTCAGTAATGTTCGACCTGAATCTGCAAACTGATCATCATGGTACACCCGTCGTGAATGTCGATATAATAACATAGTTAAGTCCGGCTTGAACATCGATATTTAACATGTTAGGTCTGCCGTGACCGTCGATATAACCCACTCAGCTACTACTGCATACAGGTATCGTAATGCTACAGGTGCTCTGGGTTGTGCTGCAATACAGACTGCAACCTGAGTGATATAACATTAGTAGTAAGGAAGTAGGCACGGAGGTTCCTCTCAGCAATGACACTAAACATCTTCAGCGTCCTCTTAGTCTCTAACTCCTCCAGTCCGACTCCGATCTCTGGGACACCCACCTTCCAAGCGACGGGGGCACCCTGGTTTCTTTTCTCGCTCGAGGTTGGTCACCATCTTGCACTTTGTCGTAATGTCCACTTTCTCGTCGAAGAACGCCAATCCAGCCAGGTGCACCGCCAGATACCAGTGATGGCGTGCAAAGGTGATGGCAGCAGCATTCGTGATCTCTTTGTCCGGATACGCTCGAAGGGTTTGGAGGAAGTCCAAGCCATTGACAGGGGCTTGCACGCCACGCGGAGCCTCGTTCCAGAACCGGACGTAGATAAAGGCGACGAAAAGTGAGAGTAGGTTCTGCTTCTGGTGTAAGAATTGTGACATGCGAAGTACGCCACCTCACGTCGGAAGCCGGGCAGTTGAGAAAAACTCGAGGGAACACCCTACTAACCACCATTCCGATGAACTTCGTGTAGTCGGTGCTGAGGTTACCATCTGCGACAGAGAAACCAAAGTTTTGGCACACAGTAAAGGCTCATAGTGGAATAAAAATTATATTGTGGAGCGCACTTCCTTTGAAGTTTTAAAATTAACATGTATTTTTGGGCCGGTCTAATATATATATATATATATATATATAGTCCTATTAACGCGCGACTTCGAACCACCTTTCACCTCCCCATTAAGTCCAGTAGCTGAAGACCAATGAGAACCAAGAGATTTATATTTATACATTCTAGAAAGACTATACGCAGTAGAATAACACCTTTAAACGGCCCAGAAATTCGAGATCAACATCTAAGAGATGGACAGGAGCTATAGATCAACAATTGAGAGATGCATAGGAGATGAGATAACATGTGCAGCAGTTGGGTGTCGTTGTTATTGAAATGTTCCACCTAAACGGTAGGCTTCTTACGTCAAATACAGAGAATAATAAACATGGTGGCAGCAGTAGTAGTGGCGAGGTAAAGATAATGGGATCAGTCCATCAATCAAGAAGGAGGAGCTCTTGAGGAAGTCAATCCCTCAGACTAGGAGCAGGTGATGAGCACCGTAAGTCACCTGCTCCTAGGCTGAGGGACTGATTATATCATCTTGCACTGTCTGCTGTATATATTTCTATAGTCTTCATATTATGTCCATGTAATGTATTGATAAAGCCACTGGATGGCGAAACGTCTACAATTAAAGATACCCAGATGTTACTCATGTGTCTAATTCACCATCTTGTCGGTACCGAATACCACCGATATGCAACATATAATCTCGCCTACCGTGTAGGCGAAACGTTTCGACAGTGAAGATACTCAACTGTTAAACACACACATCTTACTCATCAACTCGTCGGTACTGAATACCGTTTCCATAATTATACCCGAGAGTTGCACTGTACTACCGATCATCCCTTTGAGACCCAAGAGTAAGAACCTAATCAGAACACTGACAATTTTCAGGCATTTTTAGGTAGGCTGATCTCCCAGTCGTCTCTCACAAACTCAGAGATTGACCTTAATGAAACTCACATACGTTATTCAGCAGGGTCAAGGGATTTACTAGGTCATTGCAGAGTAAAAAAAATCGATTTGAATTAATATTAAAAGTGTTGCAGGTTTTGGATAAAAAAATCTAAATGGTTTTAGTTAATGTATAAAAAATATATGATATAGGTTTGAAGCAATATAAAGGTATATCCATATTTTACAGTTTGATAGCCCAAATTTGTAAATGCTCCAGAATGGAAAATCTGTTTAAAAATTATAAAAAAAAATTAACAAATTGAAGAAGTCTAAGCCAACAAAAAATTTAAACCTTCTATAACACACCAACATTATAGGTTTGAAATCGATATAGTAATACATTCTTAAGTAATAGCCCCAAAACAAATATAGCATTTTTATTTAAAATTATCAATATGAAACCTACACAGAGCTAAGCCAATTTGATTCTTTCACTAAGCAAGTCAGTTCATTGGTGAAAGTTTAAATTTGATCAGAAGAGGCATTCTCGAGCTGGTGTACAGACGTAGTATCCCATTTTAAGGAAATTGGCAAATTAGGTCTTAAAAAGCCCAAGAACAATGAGAACCTTCTTTGAGAAAAAATGATGAGCATTAAGCATTTGAAAACTATTCGTCAGTCATCACACAAAAATCAAAGAAACTGCTTCAATTATGTTACAATCTTCCTATTTTTGTAAGATGCATTAGCGTCTAAAGTTTCAAGCCCTTCAAAAGAGACATTCTCGTTTTATTTCATAAAGAATATGATACACAGTATAAGAAAATAGCATATTGGTACCAACACATTTAAAAACAATGCGAACCTTCTTGTAAACAGGGTACTTTAGTGTTGTACGTTTGAAGCCGATCGGAAGATTCTTTGTCAAGTTATCATACGAATCCAGAATCACATATTGGTTTATAAATGAAGCAAAAACGAACCTGGACATATTCCCCAGCCAAAAAACAAAACAAAATCCAAACCTTCCTTAAATTATGGTACACCAGCGTTGGAAATTTAAAGCCGATCGGACGAGGCGTTTTCAAGTTAGGAAAGAGAATCTTGATGGGTGAGAAACATTTCTGACATCCACTGTTTATCCTGAGTCACGAAATCGCAAGAACACGAATGTAAACAAACCACAGAACGGGTGAGACTTGAACCCATGTCAAGTGAGGCCTGTGAGTTTCAGGACTCACTCGTCATGGGTTCAACCCCAAACCGGTTCCGTGAACTGTTCATCCTGTTTTGTGATACCATAATCAAAGTATTGGTAACTACAAGCAAGTAAACCAAATAATTCCCTCCCTTTTTTAAACTCATACCCTCCCATCGTCTCTTTAACCCACTCCCCTTCCTTCCACCACTTCATTTTTTTCGCTTCCTTTGACATCCTTGCCTCCCATCAATATTTCCTCGCCTATATCCCTGCCTCAAACCCATCCCCCCCTCACCATTTTCCATCACTGGCCCTTCTCCCACACTTTACCTCTCCATCTCTCTCCTTCCTGCCTCCCACACCTCATTTCCTCATTTTCCTCCCTCTCTCACACCCTCCCCCTTTTCCATTCACTTCTCCCCTCCCCCTCAGCCACACTCCTTCCTCCAGCCCCTCACTCGTCAAGGTAATACAGTTCACAACCACTTGCGTTTAACAGCGCTATTTCCTACGACTTTCCAATTACTTGCAAGCCCGGAGCCACATGGAGTTTGTTTATGTCCATCTCCGAGTGTGGCGGAAGGTATATAGTTGAAGCAGAGGAGAGAGAGGCAGAGGAGAGAGAGAGGCAGAGGAGAGAGAGGCAGAGGAGAGAGAGGCAGAGGAGAGAGAGAGAGGCAGAGGAGAGAGAGAGAGGCAAGAGAGAGAGAGAGGCAGAGAGAGAGAGAGAGAGGCAGAGGAGAGAGAGAGAGGCAGAGGAGAGAGAGAGAGGCAGAGGAGAGAGAGGCAGAGAGAGAGAGAGAGAGGCAGAAGGAGAGAGAGCAGAAGAGAGGAGGAGAGGAGAAGAGAGAGAGAGCAGAGAGAGAGAGAGGCAGAGAGAGAGAGAGAGAAGGCAGAGAGAGAGAGAGAGAGAGGAGAAGGAGAAGAGAGAGGCAGAGGAGAGAAGAGAGAGAGGCAAGGAGAGAGAGAGAACAGAGAGGAGAGAGAGGCAGAGGAGAGAGAAGAGCAGAAGGAGAGAGAGAGGAGAGCAGAGGAGAGAAGAGAGAGAAGGCAGAGAGAGAGAGAGCAGAGGAGAGGAGAGAGAAGAGGAGAGAGAGGCAGAGGAGAGAGAAGAGGCAGAGGAGAGAGAGAGAGGCAGAGAGAGAGAGAGAAGAGAGGAAGCAGAGAGAGAGAGAGAGAGAGAGAGAAAGGCAGAGGAGAGAGAGGCAGAGGAGAGAGAGAGAGGCAGAGAGAGAGAGAAGAGAGAGAGAGAGAAGAGAGAGGGCAGAGGAGAAGAAGAGGCAGAAGAGAGAGAGAGCAGAGGAGAGAGAGGCAGAGGAGAGAGAGAGAAGGCAGAGAGAGAGAGAAGAGGCAGAGGAAGAGAGAGAAGGCAGAAGGAGCAGAGAGAGACAGAAGAGAGAGAGAGAGGCAGAGGAGAGAAGAGAGAGAGAGAGAGGCAGAGAGAGAGAGGCAGAAGAGAGAGAGAGCAGAGGCAGAGAGAGAGAAGGCAGAGGAGAGAGAGAGAGCAGAGGAGAGAGAGAGGCAGAAGAGAGAGAGAGAAGAGAGAGAAGGCAGAGGAGAAGAGAGCAGAGAGAGAGAAGGCAGAGGAGAGAGAGAGCAGAGGAGAGAGAGAGCAGAGGAGAGAAGAGGCAGAGAGAGAGAGAGCAGAGGAAGAGAGGCAGAGGAGAGAGAGACAGAGAGAGAGAGAGGCAGAGAGAGAGAGAGGCAGAGAGAGAGAGAGAGAGAGAGAGAGAGAGAAGAGAGAGAAGAGAGAGAGAAAGGCAGAGGAGAGAAGAGAGCAGAGGAAGAAGAGCAGAGGAGAGAGAGAGAGAAAGAGCAGAGGAAGAGAGGCAGAGGAGAGAGAGGCAGAGGAAAGAAGGCAGAGGAAAAAAGAAAGAGGCAGAGAAGCAGAGAGAAGAAGAGAGGAGGAAAGGATACTAGGGAGAGTAAGAACGGAGACGGGGTAAGAAAAGGATTGCCAAGAGACAGAGGGGAGAGAGAGGGGAGGGTAAAATATAAGGGGGATAAAGGAGAGAAGGAATTAGAGAGAAGAGCAGAAAGGAAAGTAAAAGGAAAACGGCTGAGAAATCTATACGAGATCCAATTCGTTCTTGAAAAACCCCACCCCACCCCCCCAAAAAAAAAGGAATTTTTAATATCGCTCATAATACTTGAAACTGATGGCTCTAAATCGAGTTTTCTGATCCAGTATTGAAGGAGTGCACATATATAACGCGGGGGAATTATAATGTTTATGAAGAAATTATGGGGAGTGATGTGCGAGAAGAGGAGGAGGAGGAGAAGGAGGAAA
The DNA here is from genome assembly GCA_009830355.1 of Cherax destructor. Taxonomy (NCBI): domain Eukaryota; kingdom Metazoa; phylum Arthropoda; class Malacostraca; order Decapoda; family Parastacidae; genus Cherax; species Cherax destructor. The sequence goes on along the minus strand of WNWK01001472.1, from coordinate 100,512 downwards.
GGTTATTCAGAATAACGTGGAAGGTTAACCCAGAATAAACCAAGAAAAGTAGTCACTGTCTCATAAATCGCTGGTTTCTTTTGGTCCTCATCCTCAGGATGCAACCCACAACAGTCGACCAACACCCAGGGTCTTACCAACTGCTAGGTGACCAGGGAGGGGTCCTTGGTGTAATGAAACCATCCTAGTCTCTCCACCCGCCCGAAGATTGAACCCGGGTCTTATGGGTGTGAGCAAAGACCCTACTACATTCCAGCCACGAGTTACCTAGCAGTGTGTTGAGGGAAGCAGTTGGGAATCAAACAGATTGCTTGGCACTGCACTGTGGGTGAGGTAATTAGAGCTTCAGTGTCTTCCTTGGCACCTCAAACAGGACGTCTGACGGCAACAACTTTAATTACACAGCCAAGACAGGATTTTGGCTCCACTGATTTCATTGGATTCGAGAAATCATTCTTATAGATTGGGAGGTGACTGGTCGAAAAACTTATCAACAAGGTAAGGAAAGAAATGATTTATTACCGTGATATTAAAGAAATGATAACCGAGCCAGGGAGGGAGGAGGGGCTCGGGAGCGAGTGCCTGGGAGGGAGGGGGGCTCAGGAGCGGGTGCCTGGGAGGGAGGGGGGACTTTGGAGCGGGAGCCCGGGAGGGAGGGGGGGGGCTTTGGAGCGGGAGCCAGGGAGAGGAAGTACTATAGGAAGAGACAGGAAAGAAGTACTGAGAAAACGGTGAAATATCAAAGAAGTTTTTGACTACTCAGAAAGCACCCGAAGTGTGTAGATAGAGGCAGCAGGGTGTAGAGAGGCAGCAGGGTGTAGAGAGGCAGCAGGGTGTAGAGAGAGGAGCAGCAGAGTGTAAACAGAGGGGGCAGCAATGTGTAGAGAGGGGCAGCAGAGTGTAGAGAGGGGCAGCAGAGTGTAAACAGAGGGGGCAGCAATGTGTAGAGAGAGGCAGCAGAGTGTAGAGAGGAGCAGCAGAGTGTAAACAGAGGGGGCAGCAATGTGTAGAGAGGGGCAGCAGAGTGTAGAGAGGGGCAGCAGAGTGTAGAAAGGGGGGCAGCAGAGTGTAGATAGGGGAGCAGCAGAGTGTAGAGAGTGGAGCAGCAGAGTGTAAACATAGGGGCAGCAGTGTGTAAAGAGAGAGGGCAGCAGTGTGTAGAGAGAGGAGCAGCAGAGTGTAAACAGCTGCAGCAATGTGTAGAGGCAGCAGAGTGTAGAAGAGGGAGCAAGAGTGTAGAGAGGGGTAGCAGAGTGTAGAGAGGGGCAGCAGGTGTAGAGAGAGGGCAGCAGAGTGTAGAGAGAGAGGGTAGCAGAGTGTAAGAGAGGGCAGCAGAGTGTAGAGAGGGGGAGCAGAGTGTAGAGAGGGGGTAGCAGAGTGTAGAGAGGGGCAGCAGAGTGTAGAGAGAGGGTAGCAGAGTGTAGAGAGAGGGCAGCAGAGTGTAGAGAGAGGGGCAGCAGAGTGTGAGAGAGGGAGCAGAGTGTAGAAGAGGGGCAGCAGAGTGTAGAAGAGGGCAGCAGAGTGTAGAGAGAGGGCAGCAGAGTGTAGAGAGAGGGCAGCAGAGTGTAGAGAGAGGGCAGCAGAGTGTAGAGAGAGGGCAGCAGAGTGTAGAGAGAGGGCAGCAGAGTGTAGAGAGAGGGCAGCAGAGTGTAGAGAGGGGGCAGCAGTGTAGAGAGAGGGCAGCAGGGAGAAGTGGGAGAGAGAGAGGGCAGCAGAGTGTAGAGAGGGTAGCAGAGTGTAGAGAGAGGGCAGCAGAGTGTAGAAAAGGGGCAGCAGAGTGTAGAGAGAGGGGAGCAGAGTGTAGAGAGGGGGCAGCAGAGTGTAGAGAGGGGCAGCAGAGTGTAGAGAGAGAGGGAGAGCAGAGTGTAGAGAGAGAGAGGGCAGCAGAGTGTAGAGAGGGGCAGCAGAGTGTAGAGAGAGGGCAGCAGAGTGTAGAGAGAGGGCAGCAGAGTGTAGAGAGAGGGGCAGCAGAGTGTAGAGAGAGGGCAGCAGAGTGTAGAGAGAGGGCAGCAGAGTGTAGAGAGAGGGCAGCAGAGTGTAGAGAGAGGGCAGCAGAGTGTAGAGAGAGGGCAGCAGAGTGTAGAGAGGGGCAGCAGAGTGTAGAGAGGGGCAGCAGAGTGTAGAGAGAGGGCAGCAGAGTGTAGAGAGAGGGGCAGCAGAGTGTAGAGAGGGGCAGCAGAGTGTAGAGAGGGCAGCAGAGTGTAGAGAGAGGGCAGCAGAGTGTAGAGAGAGGGCAGCAGAGTGTAGAGAGGGGCAGCAGAGTGTAAGAGAGGGGCAGCAGAGTGTAGAGAGGGGCAGCAGAGTGTAGAGAGAGGGCAGCAGAGTGTAGAGAGAGGGGGCAGCAGAGTGTAGAGAGAGGGGGCAGCAGAGTGTAGAGAGAGGGGGCAGCAGAGTGTAGAGAGAGGGGCAGCAGAGTGTAGAGAGAGGGGCAGCAGAGTGTAGAGAGAGGGGCAGCAGAGTGTAGAGAGAGGGGCAGCAGAGTGTAGAGAGAGGGGCAGCAGAGTGTAGAGAGGGGTAGCAGAGTGTAGAGAGAGGGGAAAGCAGAGTGAGAGAGAGGGGGCAGCAGAGTGTGAGAGAGGGCAGCAGAGTGTAGAGGAGCAGAGGAGGGCAGCAGAGTGTAGAGAGAGGGGCAGCAGAGTGTAGAGAGAGGGCACAGATGTAGAAGGGCAGAGAGAGGAGGGCAGCAGAGTGTAGAAAAGGGCAGCAAGTAGAAGGGGCAGCAGAGTGTAGAGAGAGGGGCAGCAGAGTGTAGAGAGAGGGGCAGCAGAGTGTAGAGAGATGGAACTCATATCTGCCGTCCTATAGTGATGTTTAATCCTTCAGTTGTGAGTCTAAGGCAGCCACGACTGAGCTGTGAGCCACCCAACTTATGTATGCAACCATGAGTAGTACATTCACTCTTCTGTATTCCATACACCGTCTATCATACATTGTGTTATCTTATTCGAAGATACAGCACTTTTTAATTGTATAGCATGCATTATTTGAGGCAAACGCCGTATCTCATTTCAGATATTTGCTAATTGTTTTACAGAATTCCAGAATGTCTGATATTTAAAAAAAGTGCTGAGAAAGAATTTGCGCATTTCAGTTAATATCCCGGAAACCTAGATTTATTTTAAGGGAGACCAACTATGTTTGTACTCACAGCGACGCCATTTGTCTTCCATTTTTATAATCTTTGCACTAATAACGGTCTCAGTCTCACGTTCCAGTAATCAGTGATTGATGAACCCCCTTTCAGTAGTTTAATAACGTAGTGGGAAGTGCACTCTCCACAAAGCCGTCTCTCTGCATTAGGAGGGGTCTTCCCTGTGCACGACCATTTGTCTCAATAATTGTATTATCTCCAGAGATTTGCCGGATGTACCGCCTGTTAATCTTACCACTGCTTACTTCAGTTTGTCTCCTCGGACTAAGACTAATAAAAACATGCAAGGTCACATACCGAGGTGTGTTGTCTTAGGTATACTTTAGCACTTTAGTTCAAGTCATTAATATCTGAAATATCTGCTTTCAGCACGTTCTCAAAAATTCATTTTTATTGATTCCTGCGTCTAATACTCTCGCATTAAAGATAAACTCATAATTACGGCATTTCTATCAGAACTGCGAACGTAAACTGTGCCAAATAACAGTTTACGGACACACTTATTAGCAGGCATGGCGTCCCGGAAGAGACAGAATACGCGAAGAGTTATACTCGATATGTGTTTGCGAGGGTCGAGACTCAACTGGCATCGTCTCGTAGCCTCAAAAATTGGCCGGCATATGCTGATTTCTCCTCCACTAAATTAGTTTCCTGGAAACCTCAAATAGTGGCTGGGGTGAACACAAGCGTTCAATGTGACATTAAACAAGCCAAATAATTTCAAGCCAAACTAAGCACATCCTACATAATGAAAATAAAAACTAACCTAAGGATGATTAAAAATCGTAAAAGAGAAAAACTGAAAAAGGAAAACAAAAATCCACGGTAAAAGCCACTCCTTAAACAACGAGCTGAAGGAAAGATAAATAAATGCACCATAAAAAGATAAAATCACATCTACTGAAAAATTCATATAATCTAAAACATTTATTTTCGCATAAAAATTCATCGTGGGTCCCCTTGAAGACTTGCGAAATTAAAGAAAAAGAGTGAGTTGATGGTCAGCACCATCTGGTAGACAGTGTTTTGTCTAGCTGTACAAGGAAGGCCCCTCAAGGTTCCTTGATGCTGGTGAGGGGCTCTTAATCTAGGGAATTGGATCTGTCCTCCAGTTCCCTGAATTAAGCCTGAATACCTTCCATCCCCCCTCCCACAGGCGCTGTATAATCCTACGGGTTTAGCGCTTCCCCCTTGATTATAAGAATGTACAAGGAAGGGAGAATTAAGTGTAGGCAACCCACATCTACAAATGGATTAGCAGGAAGAGCCTTCAGCGAGTGAAACAGTAATCTAAGCCGGGTTGTTCAGCATGCACCGAATCTAAAACAGAGAGTAAACCCAGGTTACAACGACCGAAGTCCACTGGGAGTCTGCCACAATCTACACAGCTCCATCACGGGAAAAAGTCCGAAGAGTGCAGATCCGGATTTACACGTAGTTGACAGAATCAACAGCAGCAAGAGAGTAGAAATGAGAACCACACTCACTCCAAAAGTATCATGCAAGTTCTGTCAACAAACCTGCAGAACAGACTTCTTGAGCTGTTTGTTGTGCTGGACTGGTGGGAACGGCAGTGTCACAGCACAGACTAACACCTCTTGCAACACCCTGCTATTAGAGAAAAGTTTCCTGTTATTGTTTAGCGTTATTTCATTATCTCGCTTTATCTTCCTACTTTGTTATTTTATTTTATTAAAAAGCCTTACTAATAGCACTTACTTCCTCTTCTCACTGCCAGCCCTCACTGCCAGTCCTAACCACCAGCCCTCACAACCACCCTCCAAAATGCTGTCGTGGCTACTGTCAGTAATATAGACACATTGATCAATCATCTCAAAAATCCTCGTTGAATGTTCACTGACATTTGAGTGACAAGCTCTTTGTCCACTAATCTCTTGGGGAAATTGTTATTCCCATATTTTCTGATATACTGATTTGTTGTGGTTGGCTTTACGTATTACTCTGTATGTAGCTGCTGATGCTAAAACACGCGAGAGGAAAAAAGAATGATGATATACCAGGACAAAAATAAGTCAGCTGTGAAGAAGCATATCACTGTATATTCTAGTTAGAAAGTTTGGTTCTTTCTTTGTCCCCAAAGTTTGGGAATTTCCCCATTACAAAAGTTAATACTAATGGAGGACATGCAAATAAAATGCAACAAAAGAAAAGGTTATAACAACCAGGAAAGGATTGATGAATGGAAGACTAAAGGAATGGATTGAAACAGAGATGGAAGGAAGGGTAAAGAGTGTGGAGGGGAAGAGCTGGTGGAGGAAAGGAGGAAGAAAAAATAGGATAAGAATGAATAGAGGAAGAGATGAAGTGAGGAATTTATGTAGGGAGGGAAGAAGGAAGAGATGTTGCAAATCTTAAAAAAAGAAGAATGGAGTAAATAATTATGAAAGATGGTGAGAAAAAACATAAGAATTCCTTTACCTTTTTGACCCTTGCACAAAAATTCCTGGTCATTTCTGAGCGAACCGTCTTAAAGTTGGTGTTAATGCTTCCTGAAATAGCCTTAAGCTAGTTCCAACTTTTTTTAAGCCCATTACAACTTTGTGGAACACATGAAAGAAATGTGAACTAATATTTCTGAAATTTATCCCGTGTTTAAGGAGGTACAAAATTCTCTGGAATAGATTACCTAAAATTGCTTGCATGCCTGCTAGAGACTGGTGTTGTTTGTTGAAGGCGTGTGTGTGTGTTTTCAGGGGTTGAGTATTAGTTCCTGGCATGCATGCATATATTATATATATATATATATATATATATATATATATATATATATATAAAACGATCACAGTAAACAGGTGATATCAAAATATGCAACACAACCACTATGAAATAATAGAGGAATTCCAAGCGCTTTCGTGACTACTCACATTATCAAGGAACTATAAAACAAAACATAACAAGAAGGCTTATAAAGGGGCAAGACTACACCTCACATTCACATCATACTAACAAAGACCACACCTCACAGTACCGTGACATCGCCCGACTCTGGGTAGAGTTTCAGGTCCTCTTCACAGAGTCGGGCGATGTCACTAATGTGAGTAGTCACGAAAGCGCTTGGAATTCCTCTATTTTTTCATATATATATATATATATATAATTTATATATATTATATAATGTCCTTGCACACATCATCACGATCTCCATTAGCCAAGAACGGAGAACTAACTAGACACGGCATTCGCCCTCTTCGCTAGGCAATCTCCGACTCATCGAAGACCTTGGCCCCACACCTGACGACCATTCAGAAGGTGAAACTATCTAGCCTCTTCAGCACCAAGGATGATTTAGATAAATACAAAAGGGAATATAATTCGATCCTCTACTGACAACGTTTTGCCCACACCACCCATATGTTGGACAGTAGGGAGCCATGAGCTGGTATCAGAAAAATTGTGGAGTACAAATGTGGAACCTTTCAAGATTATACTGAAGCACTTCTTTTGCCGAGAGCCAGATCAGTAAGTCTTTGACGGATATGTGAATTGGCGGGCCGCCAATTGCATCAGCCTGATTGACTAGGCAATCAAGATGGTGGTCTGGCTTCAACTCAGGCCTCGAAAGTAGGGAATCTCTCAAAGCAGGTTACAGGTAAATCACTGGGTCATACAGCGCCTGGGGAAGGAAAGGCAATCAGATTCGATATAAGGATGGGGAGGACATGTTCAATTCCTTGTATCAGGAGGCACGCACTGGCATCAAGGAAACTCCCTTATGAACAGATTGTCCATAAGGTTTTATATGCATAGAGACATTCGTGTCAGAGAGAGAAGGAAAGAAGTATCACTGATGTTGGGAAGGGCAGAGGCAGACTTACGGGGCCACGGGGGCGTTGACCCCTGCAACACCTCCAGGTATATTCCTCCAGATATGTAGGATAACGCAACAAACTCAAACACTGACTTATTCCTTTTTGGGGCCCTTGAGTGTAAATGTTTGTAAACATTTAAACTACTGTACAATACCTAAATACAAATTTAGGTATAAATTAGACACATATGCAACATTTGGGTATCTTTATTGAGGAAACGTTTCGCCACACAGTGGCTTCATCAGTCCAATACAAAGTAGAAAGGTGTAAGGAGAGGAGGAGTTTTGAGGTAATCAGTCCCTCGGCCTGGAGTCGATGTGTTCAGTCCATCAATCTTGTAGAAAGTACTGCATATGTGTCTAATTTATAACTTGTCGGTTCTCTGAACCATTCATCTACACCCTGTCTGACACAGCAACATCTTGGGATCTTAATACAAACGAATTCTTCAACACTTGTCCAACCTTTAGACGAAGACCTACTTCGACTAGTGGATGGTACCACTATGACCCCGCCTCCTGCTGCTTCGCCTCACCTGACTACAGTATATGAGCCACCTCTACGGACATATGCTGTACTTTCTACAAGATTGATGGACTGAACACATCGACTCCAGGCCGAGGGACTGATTACCTCAAAACTCCTACTCTCCTTACACCTTTCTACTTTGTATTGGACTGATGAAGCCACTGTGTGGCGAAACGTTTCCTCAATAAAGATACCCAAATGTTGCATATGTGTCTAATTTATAACTTGTCGGTTCTCTGAACCATTCATCTACACAAATTTAGGTATCGTACAGTACACCCCCTCCCATATATAACAATACATAACCCGGTAGCATCACATTTTTGAAGCATCCAAATTTACCAAATTATCAACTAAGTCAATTTTGCTTTCCCAGTCAGTAGACTAGTTGAATATTCAGTCCCTTCTGGGAAGACAATCTAGCGAAAAAATAATACATTAAGACTGTTTAATTCGATATATTTGACATTTAATTTGAAATATAAAAAAAAATATGAGTAACGTTGAGAAACCCCGCAGCGGGTCCACCGTCACTCCTTACATTTTAATTTATGGTATAACTCAGGAAGGCTCCACTTCTAAGATAGTTTCCCCACCCCAGCGTCTCCACCTCCTCAGGGACAGAGCTCTCCATGAGCACGGCCACCGTAGTGAAGATCATCTTCGGGACGGTGAGCTGTGTTGTGGTATGCATCATTGTGTATTAACAGTCTTATGGTCACAGGCAATCGGTGGGTACCAGTTCAAAAAGCCAGGGATGGCACAGGGTGAGAAGCCACCACACACGGATCCCCGGGTCTCAGGGCGAGGAGCCACCACACACGGATCCCCGGGTACCATTGCGAGGAACCACCGCACATGGATTCCCGGGTCCCAGGGCAACAAGCCACCATACATGCATCCCTGGGTCCCAAAGCGAGAAGCCACCATACATGCATCTCCGGGTTCCAAGGCGAGAAGCCACCATACATGCATCCCCGGGTACCAGGGAGAGGATCCACCACAGATGGATCCCCGGGTCTCAGGGCGAGGAGCCACCATACATGCATCCCTGGGTACCAGGGCGAGGAGCCACCACACATGCATCCCCGGGTCCCAGGACGAGGAGCCACCATTCATGCATCCCCAGGTACCAGGGCGAGGAGCCACCATACATGGATCCTCGGGTCCCAGGGCGAGGAGCCATCATACATGCATCCCCTAGTCCCAGGGCGAGGAGCCACCACGCGGGGAACCCGGGTTCTCTGACCTAATAAAAGTTTACATCACATCTATTCACTCATTCAACTTTTTTTTCATTACTGTATGACCGCAGTTGAAATGTCACCACGGCCACACGTTCCCACTAACTGTCATCACATGTGCTGTATTAGGTTATTTGTTTCGCTATGGAACGTTTCCCAAATAAAATATCCTAATATTGCGTGTCTCATTATACATGAATCCACTGTTGCATTCTCATCACCCCATTCACTTGTCCCATGTATCAGTTTCTCATCACCAAACATTCCCCTCACCTCTCCCATTCTCATCATCTCTACTACATGTCCATCATTATTTTTCTCATTCCAGTCCCATCCCCATTATTACCATCCCCAGTTTATCATTTTTACTTTCTTACTTTCCTTATTCTTCATTCCGTAGCCTTCCACATCCTTCGACTATCCATTCCCACCCATCCACCCTCTTGACCCAACATTCCCACCCAACCACCTTTCTGACCCAACATTCCCACCCATTCACTCTCTTGACCCAACATTTCCAATCATCTACCCTCCACATTCAACATTCCCACCCATCCACCCGCCTGACCCAACATTCCCACCCACTCTGCGCGTCCTCCCATCGATCAGCTGCTGGAACCAACATTGCAACGATTGCCCAATTTACTGCCACTACAGATCCTCATTTTAATCACATTACCTTCCGCTGTTGCCCTAGCCCAGCCTTTCACTCCTGCAACCTCGCCTGTCACAGATCGCAACGTTCTCTCTCGCCTTGCGATTCCCATCGGGAAGCGGCTTTTTACCCATCTGATCACGGTGGGACCTCGCCTTTCTCCAGTCCCCAGCAGTAGTGCACGGTGGGTTGCTAGCGCAAAGGCGCGACCTCTCATTGGAGTCACCTGGCTCTTCTAGGAAGCTGCATCCGACTTCTACAGCGTCGCCCTCGGGCCCCTACGCCATCATGGACATGCCTGCTTGCACGTCCTCTTGCGTAGGGCGCCGCCCTTGACTATTTTGTTGGTGATATTCACCAACTACTACTGCTATTCTTCGACTCCTGCTAGTGTACTAACGATAGTGTACTGAATTAGAGAGTAAATTCCTGTGCCATATGTTTGTGTAGACCTTTTGTTGAGTAGCAGTTAAAGTTAATGAAGAGTTTAGTCAGGTGAAACTTGTATATGAAGAACGTCGAAGCTGAACGATGAATATCGTACCGAATAGGTAAAACTTGTGATTTTGCCTTAAATAGCAACCCTCTTCTTGCCAAATAAGACAAGCTAAAATTTGTGTATGCAATAATTTCGCAAAAATCATTCTGAACCTAACGAAAAAATATATATTTCATTGTGTTTGTTTATTATTAAATTATTGTAAACTTATCTAAAATATATTTAATTTGATTAAGCTAAATTAAATTCCGCTTGTTATTATAAGGTTAGGTAAGTTTTCTAAGATTCTTCTGGGACAAAATTATTAATTTTTACATTAACATAAATGAAAAAACATATATCTTTAAACGTATAAGAGAAAATTTTAGAAAAGACTTAATTTTAAACGAGTTCTTGCTAATTGACCAGTTTTACCTATTTGGCAAACATATATGAAAACAACATTGAAATGATCAATATCAGGAACGTAACACATCACATTATCAAGGAACTATAAACACAAAACATCAACAAGGCATATAAGGCAAGATACATCACTTCACGTCACCATAACAAACTACCTACAGTCGTGACAGCACCCTACTCTAGTGAAGCGCACTGCTACTCCAACAAGCATTAAGATTTTTATTGTCTAATGTATCATTAATGCTTTGTTGGAATATCAGTGCTCTTTGCAGAGTCGGTGCTGTCAAGCGACTGTGAGTGCATCTTGTTATGGTGACGTGATTCAGTGTAGTCTTGCCCCTTTATATGCCTTCTTGTTGATGTTTTGTGTTTCATAGTTCTTTGATAATGTGAGAAGTCACGAAAGCGCTTGGAATTTCGCTATTTTTTTATAGTGATTGTTTTCCATATTGTGATATCACCTGTTTACTGTGATCTTATTGCATATGAGTTTGGAAGGGTATGTAAAAGAAGGAAATTAAAAGTGAATATAGGAAAGAGTAAGGTGATGAGGATAACAAAAAGATTAGGTGATGAAAGATTGGATATCAGATTGGAGGGAGAGAGTATGGAGGAGGTGAATGTATTCAGATATTTAGGAGTGGACATGTCAGCAGATGGGTCTATGAAGGATGAGGTGAATCATAGAATTGATGAGGGTAAAAGGGTGAGTGGTGCACTTCGGAGTCTGTGGAGACAAAGAACTTTGTCCATGGAAGCAAAGAGGGAAATTTATGATAGTTATACCAACACTTTTATATGGGTGTGAAGCATGGGTGGTGAATGTTGCAACAAGAAGGCTGGAGGCAGTGGAGATGTCATGTCTGAGGTCAATGTGTGGTGTGAATAAAATGCAGCGAATTCGTAGTGTGGAAATTAGGAGGAGGTGCGGGATTACCAAGACTATTATCCAGAGAGCTGAGGAGGGGTTGTTGAGGTAGTTTGGACATGTAGAGAGGATGGAACAAAGTAGAATGACTTCGAGAGTGTATAAATCTGTGGGGGAGGGAGGGCGGGGTATGGGTCGGCCTAGGAAAGGTTGGAGGGAGGGGGTAAAGGAGGTTTTGTGTGCGAGGGGCTTGGACTTCCAGCAAGCGTGCGTGAGCGTACTTGATAGGAGTGAATGGAGACAAATGATTTTTAATACTTTACGTGCTGTTGGAGTGTGAGCAAGGTAACATTTATGAAGGGATTCTTGGAAACCGGCAGGCCGGACTTGAGTCCTGGAGATGGGAAGTACAGTGCCGGCACTCTGGAGGAGGAGAGTTAATGTTGCAGTTTTATAACTGTAGTGTAAGCACGCCTCTGGCAAGACAGTGATGGAGTGAATGATGAAAGTTTTTCTTTTTCGGGCCACCCTGCCTTGGTGGGAATCGGCCGATGTGTTAATAATAATACACACATACACACACAAACACACACACGCGTCCGGGTTTATTTTGAGCTTGTAAGAGTTTTCCCGGGTAAAGAGTATAAGATCTCTAGTTCGTAACTAAACGTTGGATTATAAGCGGGACTTTCACACGTCCTCAGAGCATCACAGGTTTAATCCACTTAGGAGACAAAATTCAACAAGTAAAATATTTACGATCTTTAATATAAAGTATTTAGAACAATATTTTACTTTATTCTCTTATTAATTTATAAGACAGGAACTATATACGGTTGAACCGTGACTCCAAGAGATCATAAGCTCGGGTAAGGAGTCCAGCAACAAAACAAATTAACGACAGCAACTACAAACCTTTCTATAGAACTCCGAGTCTTTAATCTCAGTATTGATATGACGCTCTAAGGCTTTGTCAGACTTGTGACCAATAGGAAGACCTATGTCTTACAGCTAAAGGCTGAACCAGACTGCACGATCACACTTTCTCCAACCCACGTGACTCGGCCAGTAGTGAGTGTGATGGCTAGACACTTAACAGTAGGCAGCAAGACGGTTCCCTACCGTCACAATTGGAAGTTGAAGACTCAGATGAGTCAAAGGGATGTTAGGAAGTATTTCTTCAGTCATGGAGTTGTCTGGAAGTGGAATAGTCTAGCAAGTGATGCAGTGGAGGCAGGAACCATACATAGCTTTAAGACGAGGTATGATAAAGCTCATGGAGCAGGGAGAGAGAGGAACTAGTAGCAATCAGTGAAGAGGCGGGGCCAGGAGCTATGTCTCGGCCCCTGCAACCACAAATAGGCGAGTACACACACACCTTTCATATACCTTTGAGGAGTTCCGAGTTTTTTTTACGTCCAGAGCCCGGCCTTGGGCCAGGCTCTTCTCGTGCACGGACGCGTGCACGGACGCATGCACGGACGCATGCACGGACGCATGCACGCACGCACGCACGCTCTCGCACGCGCACACGAAATGAAAAAGAGAAATGCTATATTGGAAAAAAAAAAAATTAACAAGGCTATAAATAATATTTTATATAAACAAAGAAAATCAGGAAAAAATTAAAATGGACTTGAAAAAGCTTTTAATCCTCAGTAAGGAGAAGGGAATGGAGCTGGTAAAATGGGGAGGGGATGGAGGGACGGGAGAAGGCAGTGGAATGCGAGTGGAGGGGCAGGAAGCGGGTGGGAGGAGTGGGAGTGAGGATTAAAGAAAAGGGAGGATAGAGATTTGAGAAATGATGAGGGACGTAGAGAGACCAGGGTGAGTACATAGCAAAGGCAGATATTAAAATCAAATCTAATCGAGGTTATATTTATTTACACTCTATTTCGTTTGCTCCATTAAATGAAATCTCTTTCAGATTATCATGAACATACGAGGTTGTCTGAATAGTGCAGATAGCTTCTGTTGTCAAGATTGCATACAAATGACTCTTTCGTACCAAGATGAGTGAAGATAAAACATGGCCTCCACACACATGCTGTGATGTCTGTACTAAGGATGTATCGAATGTGAAAACTTAGATATCCGCGGATGCGGATGTGTATACGAATGTCTTACTTATTTTACGGTTGCGGATGTAAGAAATTGTGCGGATGTTCCGCGGATTTCGGATGCGGATGCATATGCGGATATCAGTTTACAATAAAATACGGATGCAGATGCGGATGTAAGAAATTGTGCGGATGTTCCGCGGATGAGGATATCCGATACCTCACTAGTCTGTACCTCTGGAGTGACACTGCTTGAGTGGGAAGCGTACATCACTGCCATTTATGGTAGGGGTACTACCTGCCTACCTGGAGGGTATTGCGGGGATCAACGCTCCAGCGGACCGGTTCAGGCCTCCCGGTGGATCAGGGCCTGATCAACATGGCTGTTACTACTGGCCACACGTAGTCCAACGTACAAACGACAGCTCGGCTGATCCGGCACCGACTTCAAGTATCTGTCCACCTCCCTCTTGAAGGCAGCCAGGGGGCTATTGGTAATTTCCCTTTTGCATGGTGGGAGGCTGTTGAACAGTCTTGGGCCCCGGATTGTGTTTTCTCTTGGTGTACCATTGGTGCCCCTACTTTTCATTGGGGTATTTTGCACCGCCTGCCCAGTCTTTTACTTTCGTAGGGAGTGTTTTCTGTGAGCAGATTCTGGACCATTCCTTCTAGGATTTTCCAAGTGTAGATTATATACATCTCTCGCCTGCGTTCCATTGAGTACAAGTCAAGTGTTTCTAAGCGTTCCCAGTAGTTAAGGTGTTTGATGGCGCTTATATGCAGTAAAGGTTCTCTGTACATTCTCTAGATCTGCAGTTTCACCTGCAATGAATGGACAGCAGGGAAAGGATCATTGGCTTGGCATCTCTTGTGTTGAACGTTCTCATTATCCATCCCATCATTTTCTTCGCAGTTGTGATCGTGGCACTGTTGTGATCCTCAGACATTACCACTCCCAGGTCCCTCATTATTTTTCCGCTCTATTGAATGATTAGAGTTTGTAGTACTATACTCATTTCTAATTATCTCCTCCAGTGTGGGGTGTGTGTGGGTGATTGTGTGGAGTGTGTGTGGTGTATGTGTGTGGTGTATGTGTGTGGTGTATGTGAGATGAGTGTGGGGTGTGGCGTGTGTGTGTGTTGTGTGCGTGTGGTGTGTGTGGTGGTGTGTGTGGTGGTATGTGTGTGGGGTGTGTGTGTGGGGTGTGTGTGTGGGTGTGTGTGTGTGGTGTGTGTGTGTGTGTGTGTGGTGTTGTGTGTGGTGTGTGTGTGTGTGTGGTGTGTGTGTGTGTGTGTTGGTTTGTGTGTGTGTGGTTTGTGTGTGTGTGTGGTTTGTGTGTGTGTGTTGGTTTGTGTGTGTGTTTGGTTTGTGTGTGTGTGTGGTTTGTGTGTGTGTGTGGTTTGTGTGTGTGTGTGGTTTGTATGTGTGTGTGGTTTGTATGTGTGTGTGGTTTGTATGTGTGTGGTTTGTGTGTGTGTTGTATGTGTGTGTGGTTTGTATGTGTGTGTGGTTTGTGTGTGTGTGTGTGGTTTGTGTGTGTGTGTGGTTTGTGTGTGTGTGTGGTTTGTGTGTGTGTGTGGTTTGTGTGTGGTTTGCGTGTGTGTGGTGCGTGTGTGGTTGTACATCAAGGAAGAATGCTGGAGGCAGAAGGAAAGACTTAAAGGGGGAACTGTAGGATGAAAACATTCCAGTGGGAATCTTTCGTCGAGGGGTTTACAAGGAGCCCTTAGAGATCTTCAAGGACCTCGGCTCATAAGGAAGACTCAGCACCACAAGTCTTTGTGATCCTGCGGGTATACGCCTCAGCAGGACTTCAAGAAGCAAAGGACTTCTCAGAGGGTCATTTGCGGCTTTCAACGGATAAGGAGGTGGGGAACTGGAAGTATCTGAGAAAGATCTGGTTGCGTAAGAAGCAGAACTCGGAGCGTGAGGTTTGACGGGAATCTTGGAAGTCGCTCGTCAAGGTGTGGAAATGGACGCCAAGATCTTGGGTAGTTCTGACAAATCCTCAAAATGATCTCAAACCCTGAATGGTGAAGTATAGGAGTGACCTAAAATATTATTGAAAGGGTCTCAAAGCATCAGGTTTAAAAGTTTTGTGAATGGATATTTTAGAAGTAATAAATTCGAGAGTAAAGTCTGGAATGTGGTCTGGAAGCTCAGCAGGAAAGTTTGCAGAGGTGAGGAAGGTTGGAAACCTGTCTAGAAGTTAATAAGGGAAATCAAAATGAGCACATACAGTTGTGTGGGGGTTTCAAAGAGGGATCTGTTAAAGCAAAAATAGCTTGGGCAAGATTTAAAAAGTGATTAGAATCTGGGATATCTAGAAATAATTAAAATCAAATCTGACTGTACTGAGCATATGACTGACAGGGATGCGCATAAGGAGTGTGGTTAGATGGGACGTGGAAGTACAGGGGGCGGTTCGATGGGCAGACGAAGGCAATTAAGGTTAAGGGGTTGGGGTATCGAGGGTGGTAAGGCAGGAATTGTAAAATATATATATTTCAAAGAATCCTATGGTGGTAAACGAGGGCAAATGATTAGAAAGAATGTCAGATTATATTTGAAAAAGTATTTTGTATAGATTTCTAAATGTTCTGAAAGCTATATTAAATATTACACCGTCTTGGGGTTAATCAGTGTGGGAGTACTGTCGTTGTGCCACCATCACAGAGCTCTACCTGCAGAGCAGAAAAGTTGAAAAGAAGAAAAGAAAGAACCTACAAGTTGAACGACGGCTCTTAAGGTGCTGCTGGAAAAACGCTATGACTTTGAGAGTTGGAGGTTCTTGTGGAGGCAGCGTAGGTTTAAGAGTGCGATAAAAGAAAATGACGACAAAGAATGTTTATATGGAAAAGATTGAAATTTATGGCAGTGATCATAAAAGTTCAGCGGGCAAGCCAGGAATGCCGGGCGAAGGCCTGAAGGGTATAATGGGAATAAAGACGATACTGGAAAGTAACGGAATTTTGTCGGATAACTGGAAGAAATGAGAACATAAGAATGGAGGAACACTGCAGGAATCCTACTGGCCCATACTAGGCAAATCTCTTAACCAACCTTTTTCCAAAGCTACCCAATAATTTGCTTCAATACCTCAGGTACTAATCAAACCCAACCCTTCTCACTCTAAAAAGAGGTCAGCAAACAATTAGGATTTTGTTTTTCTAAGTTGGCAGGCAGCGTTTGGGGAAGACCACAAATGTTACAGCTGCTCAAGGACTAGCTGTGTCCGGGAAGAAAAGTGTGTTGTGGAAGATCGGTGTGTTGGCAAGATCGGTTTGTTGTCCAGATCCCTTTGTAGGGGTCTGGACAGGTTGCAATCCCAGGTCGACAAATGTCTCCTGGAGTTTAACCCAGCCAAGTACAAAGTCGTGAAGCTTGGGGAAAAACAAAGAAAACCGCTGATGGAGTACATGTGCGTAATAATGTTCGGAGTATTAACTCACTGCCTAACATTTCAAGGCTGTCTTACCTTTCCTACTCATAAATCAAGGACTTGTAACCCTGCCAGCAACTAATGCGAGGATTTCAATCTTTCGTAAAAAGAAACATAACGAGTGGTTGCATTTAAAAGAATGTTGATACTATTTGCTCTACCAAATTTTCAGACATTTTTAACCTTTTTTTCCCGCTTTCGTTCTACTCACTGGGTATATTTTTTTTAATTTGCTACCAATATTGCGAAAATTTATTGCCTTTGCTGCCAATAACCTGAGGATTTGCTATCTTTGCACTCGGCATCCCACCACACCCACCCCACAACATTGATCTGAGAAAATGGAAGTGTCACAAAGGTGCAGGTTCGAGGGGGGGGAAGAGAAACTACAGGAGGGGTTGGATGGAAATTAGGGGAGAGAATGAAGAGAAAGGGGAATGAAGGACGAATAATGAGGGTAGAATTGGGGGAGGTGGGAGTTCAGAAGGGGGAGAGAAAGGAAAGGGGAGGAGAAAAAAGGAATGAGAAGGAGAACGGGGCGAGACGGAGATGTCGAAAGGGAGGAATGTATAGAAAAGAGGGAGAGATAAAACAAGACATGAGGGAGGAAGAAGCAAAAATTGGACAGAGGAAGAGAAGAACAAGTGGGATGGCGAATAGAAAAGCGATGGGAAGGAAATAAAAGGAAGACCAGCGGGAATATTCTATCTTACATCCTCTAGTGCTCATCCGCAGAGTTCAGCATCAATATTCAGGAGAATCCGGAGTTCAGCATCAATATTCAGGAGAGTCCGGAGAGTTCAGCATCAATATTCAGGAGAGTTCAGGATGAATATTCAATACAGAAGAGGTTCGGAGAGTTCAGCATCAATATCTGGAGAGTCCGGAGAGTTCAGCATCAACATTCAGCAGAGTCCTGTCCAGCAGTTAAGTCTTCTACCTTACACACTAACCTCCTGATCAGTACAAGTGTTACAGTACTTTTCCATTTTTTAGATAAAACCTGATTACACCCCCATTCTCCAGGCGTTTTATGATCGCTATGAATATAAGAATTGCAGTAAATATATTTGGAATTAACTACCAGCGAAAAAATTAAGTGATTTATAAGGGCTTGTAATTGTTTTTGTTTTTTATTGGCCACGAGGTGTTATCCAACCTAAATTTGTGTTAAAGTCTAGCACCAAGTGTGTATACTTCCTCCCCAGTGGACGCCACCCACAACAGTCGCCTGTCACCTGTGGTGACTGTCACCTGTGGTGACTGTCACCTGTGGTGACTGTCACCTGTGGTGGCAGAGACAACAGTGGTGGATAAGCTGCTCCAAAACGGGAGAGATAGTGACCTTGACTCATGGTGCAAGGAGAAAATTATGAGCTTCACAGAACACAAACTGGTAGCATCGTTTGGTGTTTATATTACTATTAGTGTAGTAGTTGTAGTAGTAATTGTAGTAGTAGTAATTGTAGTAGTAGTAGTAATTGTAGTAGTAGTAGTAGTATAGTAGTAGTAGTAATTGTAGTAGTAGTAGTAATTGTAGTAGTAGTAGAAATGTAGTAGAGTAGAGTAGTGTAGTAGTAGTAATTGTAGTAGTAGTAGTAGTATAGTAGTAGTAGTAATTGTAGTAGTAGTAGTAATTGTAGTAGTAGTAGTAATTGTAGTAGTAGTAGTAGTAATTGTAGTAGTAGAGTAGTAATTGTAGTAGTAGTAGTAATTGTAGTAGTAGTAGCAGTAGCAGTAGTAGTAGTAGAATTGTAGTAGTAGATAGAGCAGTAGCAATGTAGCAGAGCAGATGTAGTAGTAGTAGTAATTGTAGTAGTAGTAGTAGTAATTGTAGTAGTAGTAGTAGTAATTGTAGTAGTAGTAGTAATTGTAGTAGTAGTAGTAGTAATTGTAGTAGTAGTAATTGTAGTAGTAGTAGTAGATTACTACCAGCATTATTTATTATTATTTATATTTACGTGAAGTGGTCGACTCGCTTGGATCATTAAGCTCATAAAGTGATGAACACTACACCTTGCGTCAGGTAAGTGCCACAAGCACTTTCTAGCTGTACTTACTCTTTCTCTGCCAGTTTTTAAGTTTCACGGGAGTTATTATAGGCCTATTCTTGGGGTCTGAGGGGAGGTATTGTGATATATATCCTTCATTCCTAATTTAGTCACAACAGTGGCATTCAGACGAGATTCAGCAACAGATGGCCCCACCCACATGTGACCATATCTTCAATTACTGCATCTTACCACTTCTTTAATTGGCTTCATTATGGAAGACTGTATTAGATAGATCAAGGCTTCTGTGCAGGCGAAACGTCTCAATAAATTCCATAGGTGTTGAACACGTGTCTTAGGAATCATTATGTAGTGGCTCCCTTGCCTTCGTGTGTTAGTGTGACTGTAAATGGTACAAGTTTGGCCGAAACGTCGTCATAAACTTCACTCTCCTATGTTCGGGTTATTTGTGTATTGTTCCATTCACGGTGTTGTGCCTTTTTGTTCATCATTATGTAGCTTGGTTAGTAGTACTATCTGTATGTCTTGTAAAACTTTGCATTGAGAGGGATGACATGTAATTAACATAATGGATGAAATAATCATAAATATAAAGTCAACTTTTATTGACAACGATTCGCTTGTACAAAAGTTTTTTCAACTATTTCGATTGTACCACAAGCGAAATGTTTTCTCAATAAAGTTTTCTCCTCTGCTTTTGCGTCAATGTCAATATTTCTTTCGGCTATACGCCATCTTTCTCCAACTTGCAGCTTATGAAATAGACGGGAAGATAAACAGGAGAGGAGAGCGTAAGACCTCGCTGGACAGTGTGAATGGCCATAAGTAATACGTTTAGAGTGGGTGATTACTACGCAGGTTTTAGTCGGTTTAAGCTCTGAGATGTAAACATTAAAACCCAGATAAGTGGAACCTGTAAACACAAGGGAGACATACGAGTGTTCAAAATTCAGTTTATGGGAGATGATTTGTGCACCTGGCTTGGAGAATCTTCAGAAGCACCTCGTTGCTCCGAGATGGAGATGTCTGGCTGGAGATATCTTCGAAATATAAGAGTGAAGGGAAGAATTAAGCAACGAGAGGAGGACAAGGGAAGGCAGCTGAGCTGTGGCTGGAATGTACCTCAATTTACTTGTTTAAAAAATGCTACATGTGGCATTACTCTCTTTCCTTCCATTGCATAAGATGCATGTAACTGACACTGCTTTCACTATAAAGCTAATTAAACTATTTACTCTACAGTTATTTGCAATGTTTTGTGAAATATTGATAGAAGGTTCCAAGCATTTCAAAGATCTGAGTAGTTGGGGGAACAGAATGGATTTTTGAGAGGGAATAATTAACTGTGATTGTAAGTTTATGATTAAATTCAGGAGAAACACAACTAGCCGACCCAGGAATAGGTAATTTAATCATCACCCTTCCAAATGCCTTATCTGCTCTAAATTATTTACCCTTTAATCATAAGTTCCATTTATCGAGTATCGGACACTGTCGACTTTTATTCCATCTCCCTGCATAGTCTTCTCCCATTTCAAACTTATTATGAGTCGCTTCACTTGTGGATATACCTCTAAATTATCTTAATCCACTCCCATAAATGCATTCCTCTTCCTACCTTTGGTCTGTCTACCCTCAATCGATCGACCATTGCGCCTCCTCCCACCTAGCTCAGTGCCTCATCTCCTATTCCCTACAGTATGGATTTGTGTCACCTGACACGAGTCTTCGTTATACGGCACGTCACACCGTCTGCCTCGCATTATCTCTCTTTATTGCACTGCGTTACAGGGGTCCGGACCACGCCACATAGTATAGGGCTCCGTCACATAAGACGGGGCTACCTCACATAGCATGGGGCTATCTCACATAGCACGGGGCTATCTCACATAACATGGGGCTATCTCACATAGCATAGGGGCTCCGTTACATAGCATGGGGGCTCCGTTACATAGCATGGGGGCTCCGTTACATAGCATGGGGGCTCCGTTACATAGCATGGGGGCTCCGTTACATAGCATGGGGCTCCGTTACATAGCATGGGGGCTCCGTTACATAGCATGGGGGCTCCGTTACATAGCATGGGGGCTCCGTTACATAGCATGGGGGCTCCGTTACATAGCATGGGGGCTCCGTTACATAGCATGGGGGCTCCGTTACATAGCATGGGGGCTCCGTTACATAGCATGGGGGCTCCGTTACATAACATGGGGGCTCCGTTACATAACATGGGGGCTCCGTTACATAACATGGGGGCTCCGTTACATAACATGGGGGCTCCGTTACATAACATGGGGGCTCCGTTACATAACATGGGGGCTCCGTTACATAACATGGGGGCTCCGTTACATAACATGGGGGCTCCGTTACATAGCATGGGGGCTCCGTTACATAGCATGGGGGCTCCGTTACATAGCATGGGGGCTCCGTTACATAACATGGGGGCTCCGTCACAGACACACACGTCATCCACATCAATAAAATATTCGCTGCAGGACACCATTATGTAAATGAGGGGACAGAGCGAGGCCCCCGATTACATCGTTACCGAAAAACCTCTAACGCCAGCAGTTTCCTACAGAACGCAGCTACATCTACATTATCCCATTTATTAATACAGGGTAAATCCGTAAGGGCATACGGTGCCAAGAGACTGGGAGGTAATCAAATGTACGGAGAGGCAGCTAACTCCGGTTCCTTGTTTCAAGTGGCTTTCATTAGCGTCAAATCGACGTTTTTCGTCCATTCTTTTGATGTAATTGATTAAATTTGCTAATTAATGTCAACCTTAGCCATTTTGACTATTTTTTTTTATTCATAGAGAAGAACAAAATCCACAGTTGTAATTAAAAGTCATAAACTAATAATTTACAGGGTCAGATTAATAGTGGCAAGGACCCCATAGTAAGCAAGCTGTGAAAGCCCCTGCAACCAATTCTTCATTGAAAAATAACATGCTGTTGTCAGTAGGTATCCCCTTGAAGCGAGATACGTACCTATATTCACAAATAACCCGCAACTAGAAGAGTAAACTAATGACAACATTTAGGGTGGTCCTGGACTACCCAGCAAAAGTAAAGATCAAAAGAAAGGTAGTGATTTGACACTGGCCAAAAACGGACCGAAACGTCGTCATAAGATTCCTCTGGTATGTGCGGCCAGTTTATGAATTGTTCGAGTCATGGCACTGACTGATTCTTCTGGATGCCGTTTGTCCGAAGTGGTCCCCAACATTTTTGTTTAAGAGGACCATATTGGATGGTCAAGTGTGATAAGTGCCGCGCATTGAAAGCCTTGAAAAACACAGCGAATGTTACGTGGAATCAAACATAACCGACATACCAATAACATTAAGAAGTATTGACCTCATAATCCGAAGGAACCAATCAAAATTACTCTTTTTATTCCCAAAAATAACTAACTTATTAACGCAAAGATGTAATAATTTACTTTTCCCCAACTTTTATTTTACTTCAAGGAATAATGAGATCTGTAAAGGGGTAAATTATATTTGAAAATATAACAAAACGCAATGGAATATGACAGTTTATTCATATTCGGTAACATATGAATTAATGTTTATGAGGAGATTAGCATAGCATACTCAAAGCTTGTTATTTACCTAATGTGATATTTGGGGTGCAGTTTATTAGAGAGCATTAGCATAACGTTTAATGGCGATACTTATCGCGTGTTCCTGAAAGTGCCAGCACCATACAGACTGAGAATGATTCTCTCCTGTACGATATTACAGTCTTAACATTTTTGCCTAAAGGTTCATTAGCAAACCTTGACTGAAGCTTTGACATAATTTTCACATTTCATTCTTTTTTTTTCAAAAATATTTGTACAGCCAAAAACTGCAAACATACTTGCAATAAAATTCTTTAGGTTTACAAATGTGTCACGCAGGTTTTCATAAAATCTCAATGGATTACTTTACATGTAAAATATCTCTGAGTGTCATTAGCTCGTACATCAAATGAAAATATTTCACTCGAGTCATCTGGAGGAACTCAAATTGAGTGTAAATCATTATTACCTCCTACCCTTGCTTTTGGAAATTACCAATCATTTCCCGAAAGTCTCTCTGCAAGAGTTTCAGTAACTCAGTGTATCATTTCCGAGGATCTATCAATTACTTTTATTGTTGAATCAGAGTTCTTTACAGCAGGGAAAGGTTAAAAAAATAACCTTCATTGACCTTTTTCTCAAACTCGCTTATCTTTCTCTCTATAGCTTTCACTTTACCTTAAATGTCAATCACCAGATTTCTTTTCCCTGCAACCTCAGAATCAAACTATAAAAATGTTCTGTGTCATTACTCAAAAAGCAAAATCCTAGATTTATTCAGGGTCTAAAAATGCTTCTTCACCTCTTCCTTTCTTAGTGAGAATGAAGTCAGTTACATGACGTAGAGTACAAACATCGTTTGAGGACTTGACATCCTCTCAGCGACCTGACTTCAACATGGTATTACACATGCAAGAAGTCAGCATCTATCTGAAACAAACAGCTTTGAAAACGGCGTTGTTTCAGGCTATGATGTCTGGTAAAAGTCACAATTAACACCAGTTTTATTTCCAATCATGATCTTTGCACCATCGAGGGTCATACATCTCAGCTTATCAAGCTTAGGTTCAGCTTGTCCACAAATTCACTCTCACTATTACGAAAGCCGTTTTTCACAGTAGTAGTATCTTTCATAATCTGAAGTTCACACAACTCCACCGTAATTAAAATATAAAAAAAATATGATCTATACCTCTTATAAAAATCAGAAGTTGAGTGGTGTCTTCTGTTGTTCTCATCTAGAACCAAATTCCTTAAAATATTTCTCCTCGTCAATGTGTTATTCAATTTTTCTCCCAAGTCATGTAATCAAAGCGCCTGGTGATTGTAGATGAAAATCTTAAATTCTTGATACAGGCAACCTTGCCAAGGCACACTTCCTTCATTATTTTCTCTATGTACTTCTTTGCAAACTGTCAAACAATACTTAAAACCTTAATTTATAAAGGGGTGGACCGGTAAGCCAGCGAAAGGCCTCGGTCAGACGACCAGAAGCTCCAGCGGTGCGTCATCATATGAATAATATCCGCGTCAGGAAACAATTGTCCAATTTTCTGACGAATCCTTCCTAACCTAACCCGGCCCTGGCACTCTTGGCAACGTGTATAACTACGTGATTGCTGACCTGCAATAACACACACATTTCGCCCTTTAGAAAAGTTTTGTTTCTGAGTAAACTGATCTTGTTTCTGTAAACAGTTCCCCTTAAACAATGAGCAGATTTTGTAACGGGATTCATAGTGTTTTAACACTGCATTCCTTGAAAAATACTCATTTTCATTGCATATTACGCAAATGACTTTCGTTACACACACAAAAAAGGCGTTTGACCCCCACCTCTCGTTGATGCAGGCATCAGTGCACCTCTCGTTGATGCAGGCATCAGTGCACCTCTCGTTGATGCAGGCATCAGTGCACCTCTCGTTGATGCAGGCATCAGTGCACTCTCGTTGATGCAGGCATCAGTGCACCTCTCGTTGATGCAGGCATCAGTGCACCTCTCGTTGATGCAGGCATCAGTGCACCTCTCGTTGATGCAGGCATCAGTGCACCTCTCCTGAGAGGATGGTCAGTATGAAAGAAAAACTAACTTCGAATGTAGACAACCATCTAACTGCGTATTTATAGTTAGACTATGGTGAGTTTAGAGGAGAGAAATGTTACATAAGCACATCCATCGGTCAGGGCACCCGCATGTCCTTGGCTCAACCCATCCATCAGTTTTAAACACCGGGCTGATACCATACTCCTCGTTAGGCGTTGGCCACTTCTCTTTTCGGTTTATTCCCTCTCGTGTGTCTGATTCCTGTTCCTACCACCATTGTTACCTCCCCTCCTACACACTTTCCTCCATTCCACTGACTGCTTCCTCTAACTCCCCCTATCGTCTTCTCCCCCACCTCCTTCGTCTTCCACCCATATTCCCTCCCTTCCCCTCTCTCTCAACTCCTTCCTTCTAACCTCCCTGCTCTCCCAATCTTCCTCCTCTCCCTTCCTCCTTAATCTCCTCAGCATCCCTCGCATCACCCAACTTCGTGCAATGTTCACGTCATCATTGGCACAACTATGTTTCTCATTAATCCTATTAACATAAGCGACATAACTTAGTTAATCCGAGACTTGGCTAAACATACATGCACATCCTCTGCTAATCTCGTCCTCTCAAATGAGGCAATAAACTCTAAAGCCAGTAATTTTGTTAGGCTATCAAGGTAGGTCTATACTTGTGCCTTGTGAAATTGTTTAATTTAAGAAAATTGAGTTCATCAACACTGATGCTTACCTAATCTATATATTTACATAGTGGGAACACCCGCAGTGTGCTGGTACACTACACTGTGTGAGTTACATAGTGGGAACACCCGCAGTGTGCTGTTGCACTATACAAAGTGATAGTTAAATATTGGGAACAAAACTAGCTATGTTTTCTTGTCAAATTCTACCACACAAGCTCGGTTTCATGTATGATGTAATGAAATCTGTCACCCTGAGCTGAGAGGCTACAATGAGAATATCGTCAAGCATTATCTAGATGTGGCAGAATTAAATTTTCCGTTCCAGCTGAAGAGGAGTGGGAGAATACAGAATTGTAAAAATTAGAATGAAAAAGAGGGAAGTGTGAAAGGGGGTGATGAGGATAGAGTGAAGGGACGGGGAGAGAGTGAAGTTTGTTTAAAGTGTAGGTAGAGTACAGTGGTGTCATTCGCTTGAATTTCCTATCCCAGGAATAAAATGCAATAAATAACGAAATAATTAAACAAATGCTTTACCTTCTCTGCCCTTTCTGTCTCATTATTTTCTCACTAACTATTCAGCAACTTGGCTCCGGCTACACGCGCACACATTTTTAAATATTTATTTATTTTACTCATTAGCGTAACATCAGAAGCAAGTGATTGTAGAGGAGAGAACACACTAGGACTGGATGAGATCTGAGCCCAGGAAACTCGACCACCACGAAAGCAGAGGACCCGAGGATAGACGCGTTGGTCCACACTGCCATCAAGCCACATAACATAGGTAGCTAGTGTGATCACTAGCTATGCTTTCCTTAGTGCCTGGCACAACTCGGGGGTTGGAAAGCTTCAGACCTGTTTCATTCTCGTTCCGTTAATTCCTGCCTCAAGAAGCAGTACAAATATCGGTGCATAAACGGAAATCAGCAGTTACACAACAGCCAACATTCTGCGAATTGTGCAGAATGTTGTGTGTGGCCTGCAAACCATTTGATTCCTAACAATGGGAACAGCAGTGAACCTCCAGCATGGTCTCCAGTTATTTCGTTCTCCTCCTGTATATTCTGGCCTCGCGAGCAATACTATATTCAATGCATTCCCCCAGAAGCTAGCCAAATATTCGGAAAGAAATATTGTAGCCAGTAGAATACGAACCCCTGCCTGCCAGTGTTGTATCGCCAGAACATACAAGAGCAGAATGAAATAGCTGGCCCACTGTCATGCCCAGCGTTACTAGAAACGGCTTGCGATTGTGTAGGCTACCTAACGTTATGAGACGCACCTGTAACCAAGTGACTCGAAGCATAAGCTTGTCAGCTAAGTATACTTATGGCTACTGGCTGTTATATTTAATTGTAAATATTTCGCTTGTTTTCAAAAAATGTATTGAAATTCATATGCACATAAACGTCTTGCAGAACTCCAAACTTAGTTTAAAAAAAAGCGCTAATAACTTTGCCGAGTGGGCAAAGAGAAGACTGATTATTGAAAAAATCAATCTGAATATCATGAAAAACAATGTCAGGTAATACCTAATAAAATTAAAGTGACATAGATTAAGTTTTGTAGGATTATGCTAAATTAAATTACGGAAATGTTAGCAAAGGTTAGGGGTGGTCTAGATTATGAATCTTTTTTATTTCAAAAATATGTCAAACGCATGAATTTTATCGGGATTTTTTTTAAGGCACTTTTGCCTAATTGACCGCTTGTGCTTATTAGGCTCATAAATCGAGAGAGAGAAAAAGAAAGCACCTCTTACTCGCATCTTTCAGCACTGCCTAGTACAGTGTAAATGGCCTTCTCTGTGTAAAGAGGTAAATGTAGTACCTGTTCACAAAAAGAAGAGCAGAGCAGAAATCAGCAACTACAGACCAGTGTCACTCCTGTCAATCACTGGGAAGATCCTTGAGAGAATAATCTTAAGACCAATGACAGTTTTTTGACTACCACTCACTATTTTGTGACCGTCAATATGGATTCTGGAAAGGATCTGTTGTTAAACCTCTCCACTAAATGGCACCAGTCACTGGATGAATCCAAAGTCAGCTGTATGGTGGCACTCGACATTGTTGGTGCTTTCGACTGAGTGTGGCACCAGGGCCTCTTGGCAAAACTGCAAGCACTGGGAATTGCAGGCTCTACACTATGTCTCCTCAGTGATTACCTTCATGGTAGATCTCTAAGGGTGGTTCTCAATGGAACAGAATCAGCAAGATATCCTATTGGGGCAAGTGTTCCACAAGGAAGTGTGCTTAGACCATTGTTGTCAAATGTCTACTTCAATGACATTCTTCATCTCATCCCAGAATCCCATGCATATGCAGATGACTGTACTCTGACATTTACTTATCCAAGAGAAGAAACGCCAGCTGCTCTAAGCTACATCAATCGCCAGCTAAGAGCTATATCAGCATGGAGAAACCGATGCCAGGTAACATTTGCACCTGAGAAAACACAAATGATGATGGTCTCTGGGCACCATGATGGTAATGCCGGAGCAGTAGTAAGTATGAATGGGAGAGTGTTGGTACCTGGGGAAGAAGTTGATCTCCTTGGGGTGAAATTTGACTCCAAACTGACCATGAAGAATCACGTTGTAAATCTTGCAAACAAGTCACCCAGGAAGCTTACATCACTTCGACGTATCTCGCATCTGCTTGACAGTAGGGTTGCAAGGTCCTATATGAGGCACAATTACGCTCACACATTGAGTATGCTCCAGTTTCTTGGTTTGCCTGCCCCCCCCCCCCTCTCATCCGCGACTGCTTGACAGTAGAGAACAGAGGAAGACTTCTCATCACTCGCCTGGACCCATCCTGGATAGATCTGTTATTTCAGCAGAGCCTTCAACACAGGAGGGATGTGGGCGGCCTTACTGTTATGTACAAGGCCAACATTGTCAAAGTACCACACTTGGCTCCACTTCGAGGACAGCGAGAAGCAAGCTTCTATACCACAAGACGGGCAGAAAGCAGCAACTTCACTCTGGCTGTACCCTTCTCCCGATCACTTCATCTGAGATCATTTATCCCCAGGATGACTCGAGTCTTGATCACGTTAGTACAGCTTTATGATTGTCAACGAGATATTTCACTTTATCAAATGAAAATGTTGGCCCACAGATGTCTCCAACTTTATCCTGTTCCCTACTTGTGTGTTTCATAACAATAAAAATGCTTTCAAATTAGTTGATGTAGGTAACAGTTCTTAGCTTGTCAATAAAGTTAGGAATCCTTAACTTGTCAATAGCTTGTTAATAAAGTTAGGGATCCTTAACCTAACCTTGTCAAACCCTGTGTAAAGAGAGAGAGAGAGAGAGAGACACACACACACACACACACACACACACACACACACACACACACACACACAAGCTAGCAATTTCGGTTATGGGGGATTTTCAGGAGTGTTGATCATGGTGTTAATAACGTTGCTGTTGCTTCTGGTTTATATATCTAGCAATGTTGGTATTATTCAGTATCTCTGGTGTGTTTGATGATGATGATTGTGGTGATGACGGTGGTTGTTGTGATGACACTGGTGGCTGCTGATGGTGCTGGTGGGAGTGGTGCTATTTCTAGTAGTGCTCGTAGCAGTGTTGTTGTAAGTCGTATTAGTGGTGATAGTGGTGTGTTGAAGGTGGTAGTGCTAGTGGTGGTAGTGGTGCTAGAGATAGTACTGGCGGTGGTAGAGGTGGTGTTGGTGGTGCTAGAAATAGTGCCGGTGGTGGTAGTGGTGGTGCTGGTACTGTTGCTTGTAATATTGATACTGGTGCTGCTAGTAATGCTGGCCATATTGATGGTGATGCCTTTGTGTTACTTGAGAGTACCGGTGGCGAGGCTGGCGATACCGGTGGCGAGGCTGGCGATACCGGTGGCGAGGCTGGCGATACCGGTGGCGAGGCTGGCGATACCGGTGGCGAGGCTGGCGATACCGGTGGCGAGGCTGGCGATACCGGTGGCGAGGCTGGCGATACCGGTGGCGAGGCTGGCGATACCGGTGGCGAGGCTGGCGATACCGGTGGCGAGGCTGGCGATACCGGTGGCGAGGCTGGCGATACCGGTGGCGAGGCTGGCGATACCGGTGGCGAGGCTGGCGATACCGGTGGCGAGGCTGGCGATACCGGTGGCGAGGCTGGCGATACCGGTGGCGAGGCTGGCGATACCGGTGGCGAGGCTGGCGATACCGGTGGCGAGGCTGGCGATACCGGTGGCGAGGCTGGCGATACCGGTGGCGAGGCTGGCGATACCGGTGGCGAGGCTGGCGATACCGGTGGCGAGGCTGGCGATACCGGTGGCGAGGCTGGCGATACCAATGGCGAGGCTGGCGATACCAATGGCGAGGCTGGCGATACCGGTGGCGAGGCTGGGGATCTTGAGGAGCTCAGGCGACCTGCTGCAGCATCTTCAGGACCAAGTTTGTAATTAATGTGATTGCTCCATCGCTCTGCCTTCTTTGATCTCTCCCACAATCTTGCCGTGCTGACTTTTGGGAACCTCATGGTTGCCATTGTTGAGTCTGGCCGCATGGATTTTCTTCTCGAGGAGAAGAGCGGATGATGGATTTGAACCAGATGTCATTTCCAAGGAATTTTCTTTCTGTATCTGTTTATCTGTCTACGTCTGTCTGTATCTCCTTGCCTCTGTCTTTTTTTTTTTTTTTTTTTTTACCAAAGGGTTTTACAGGTTTAGGGTTTGAGTTTCTAGCTATATTTACAAGCCATAAGCTGTTACTTTCATCTCATTTGAAAGCCTATTTATTGTTATGAGACTTATAAATAAGGAATAGGATAAAATTGGAACCACCAGTCTCTCTGTCTTTCCCCCTCCCTCGCTCTGTGTTTGTCTGTCCGTCTCTAACTCCAGGACGGCGTCTCTTAAAAGTTGATTGCGCAAAGTGAGGCCTTCCAGTCCCATGGATTTTGTCATATTCAAATTCAATCCTTGTAGGGAGTTCGCCTTCATTATTCCATCTTTAGTGCGGTCCAGTCATTCACATTAACGAAATTCGTTCTCAGTCCCGTTTGAGCAATTACGGTGTGCAGTTTCCAGTAGTGTCCTCGAGTGCTTGTCCCAGGCTTTTCAAACTAGTCATCACCCATCTTGTCAACACCTGTAAGTTTATATTTAAGTCGTGACTGTTTCATTTCTTTTAGTCCATCCTCGTATCTGAAATTCAGCACCTTAGGCGCTATCCTGGTAGCAATTCAATTCTTCTAAGACAGTTACTGTTCATTTTAACCACCAGCTGTTTTCCGCTCAGTTGGCATAAAACTATCGGCCACCCTTGTGTTACCATTACTTTGTGTTAGAGGAGCATTACAAACCACTTTAAAAACCTTTCCTTCAGTTTAAACAAATTAGCAGCGTATTGCAATACTCTTCCATTTAGGTTTGTATTAGTTTTACATGTATGTAGAACAGTTTGGGTGAGTAACGAGGCAAATTGCCCCATTTTCACCAAATATTTGGTTATGTTATTTTTTTGTGAGAAATTTGAGAAGTTTATCATTAATGCTCTCGCGCGTAATTAGGTATTCCCGAAGGAATATAATTAGGTATTCCCGAAGGAATGCAATTAGGTATTCCCGAAGGAATGCAATTAGGTATTCCCGAAGGAATGCAATTAGGTATTCCCGAAGGAATGCAATTAGGTATTCCCGAAGGAATGCAATTAGGTATTCCCGAAGGAATGCAATTAGGTATTCCCGAAGGAAAGCAATTAGGTATTCCCGAAGGAATGCAATTAGGTATTCCCGAAGGAAAGCAATTAGGTATTCCAGAAGGAATGCAATTAGGTATTCCAGAAGGAATACCTTCAGGAGGTTATCTGAATTATTTTTTCCCTCAAACTTTTCAGTTTTCTTTTGCACATAAATCGAGAATAAAGTTTTCAAGAGGGAACTGCATGGGATGGGTACCATAGTCCATCCCATTCCATTGGGGTCCTTGGCGGTGGTGTAGTTTGCCGTGGAATCTGGATCACCTGGGGATGTCCCGATTCCCCTCCGGTCTCGCGGGGGGTGTCTTTCGGGTAACAGGTGTATCTCTGGAGGTTACCTTTCAGATTCCGGGGGTGGTGCGGTGTGCCAGATTAAGTAGGTCTGTGAATATTAAAATGGTATCAAATACCGACAGGTTGTTAGGAAGGACACATATGCAACAGTTAGGTATCTATTTCGAAACGTTTCGCCTATTCAGTAGCCTTCTTCAGTCGATGACAGAAAAGTTGGTAGAGGCAGAAGAGATGTGAAGATGCAATCAGTCCATCACCTTGAAGATCTAGTTTTGAGGTGGTCAGTCCCTCAGCCTGGAGGCTGAGGGACTGACCAAAAGCTCCAGCTGACCAAAAGCTCCAGTTGCGGGTCATCTTATGACTAAGACCCGCATCAGGAAATACTTGTCCTGTTTCCTGACAAACCTTACCGAACTTGGCCAAAATAATATTACTACTTTCACGGCCGACACTAGGTGTGCTGGTTGCGTTCTGGCTCTCCTCTGGATGCATAACCATTGTTTTTATAAAAAACAATTATGCATATAACAAACGCAACGTTTATCAGTGTAAAATATATAGCGATTATCTGTACGTATAACAAACGTGGGAATTGTTCTTGAAATGTTTCACACAGTTGTTTTTTTCCTTGCCAGTTTGTTATCCTTTCTGATGATATCAACTTTTTGCAAAACAATTATTTGAAAAGCATAATTTTTTGTGTCCAGATTTCCCAGAACATGTGTTGTGAAGGCCCTTTAATCTGGCAATGTAGTAACACTGTGTATACACCTCTCAGTTATTTATCCCACATGTCAAATTGTTTTGCTTCGTACTGGAGAGAGAGAGAGAGAGAGAGAGAGAGAGAGAGAGAGAGAGAGAGCGCATGCCACATGAATTTTCATATAAAATACATGCTGCTGCTGACATACATTTTGCTCGTGTATAATAGATCATTGTGTCCTGGTCAAACACCCAAGACCCATTAGCTTTAGTGCGCAGTCAGGAAACATGGAGATATGAGGTGGGATACGAGGTAAATACTGCAACGTACTGTCATAAGCGTCACTCACTCACGATATAGGTGCTGGAACAACCACACAGACTATTGTTACGCTTCAGGAACAATATTAGGGATGGGATCAAGTACACAAGCTATCCAAGACCACAGGCGCGATGCTAAGGACACTATCTACAAGCACAAACATCATTGAACGCCCCAGGAGAGCGGAAACCATCACACTCACACACACACCCCAAAAGCAAACAAGATAAACTACAGAAGCTATCGCACACCCCAAGAGCAAACATTATGTACTATGCACACTATCTCACATATCAAAAACAGACAAGATGCACTACACAAACTATCACACATACAGGCACGCGCGCGCGCGCACGCACACACACACACACACACACACACACACATACATACATAGAAGAAGAGGGGCTGAGGGGAAGGAGGGGTTGCGCTGCTCATAAAAAAACGATGGGGATTTGAGGAAATGGAAGGCATGGACGAGACTGGAGAAAGGGATTACATAGTAGGTACAATTCAGTCTGGGGAACATAAGGTAGTCATTGCAGTGATGTATAACCCACCACAGAACTGCAGGAGGCCAAGAGAGGAATACGAAGAGAACAGAGCAATGGTTGACACACTGGCTGAGGTGTCAAGAAGAGCTCACTCGATCAGAGCAAAGTTACTGGTTATGGGCGATTTCAACCACAGGGAGATCGATGGGGAAAACCTGGAGCCACATGGGGGTCCCGAAACATGAAGAGCCAAGATGATGGATGTGGTACTGGAAAACCTCATGTATCAACACGTCATTGACACTACCAGAGAGAGAGGGGAGGATGAACTAGCAAGACTGGACCTCGTGTTCACCCTGAGCAGTTCAGACATTGAGGACATCACATATGAGAGGCCTCTTGGAGCTAGTGATCACGTGGTTCTGAGCTTTGACTACATAGTAATTACAAGTGGATAGGGTAACAGGAGTTAAATGGGAAAAGCCAAACTATAAAAGGGGGGACTACACAGGTATGAGAAACTTCCTGAAGGAGGTTCAGTGGGACAGAGAATTGGTAGGAAAGTCAGTAAACGAAATGATGAAATACATAACAAAATGCAAGGAGGCAGAGGAAAGGTTTGTTCCCAAGGGCAACAGAAATAATGGGAAAGCCAAAGCGAGCCCTTGGTTTACCCAAAGGTGTAGAGAGGCAAAACCTAAGTGCACTAGAGAATGGAAAAAGTACAGAAGGCAAAGGACCCAGGAAAATAAGGAGATTAGTCGGGGAGCCAGAAACGATTATGCACAGATAAGGAGGAAGGCCCAGGACAGTACAAAAACGACAAAGCATCGAAAGTCAAGTCTGACCCGAAACTGCTGTGTAGCCTGGTCTTTGACAACAGTCAAAGACCAGGTGATCAGGCTGAGGAAAGAAGGTGGGGATCTCACAAGAGGTATGTGAGGAGCTCAACACGAGATTTAAGGAAGTATTTACAGTGGAGACAGGAAGGACTCTGGGAAGACAGAGCAGAGGGGGACACCAACAAGGAATATTCCAACAAGTGTTGAATGACATACACACAACTGAGGAGGTGGTGAAGAACCTGCTAAGTGACCTTGATACCTCAAAGGCGATGGGACCAGACAACATCTCCCTGAGGGTCCTTAGAGAGGGAGAAGATACGCTGTGTGTGCCAATAACCACAATCTTCAACGCATCCCTTGAAACTGGGCAACTACCTGAGGTATGGAAGACGTCAAATGTAGTTCCCATTTTTAAAAAAGGGGACAGAAAAGAGGCACTAAACTATATAGACCAGTGTCACTGACGTGTATAGTATACAAAGTCATGGAGAAGATTATAAGGAGGAGAGTGGTGGAGCACCTGGAACGGAACAAGATAATAAACGACAACCAGCACGGATTCATGGAAGGCAAATCCTGTGTCACAAACCTTCTGGAGTTTTATGACAAAGTAACAGAAGTAAGACACGAGAGAGAGGGGTGGGTTGATTGCATTTCTTGGACTGCAAGAGGCCTTCGACAGTTCCTCACAATAGATTAGTGCAGAAGCTAGAGGGCCAGGCACGTATAACAACAGGAAGGGCACTGCAATGGATAAGAGAATACCTGACAGGGAGGCAACAACGAGTCATGGTACGTGATGAAGTATCACAGTGGGCGCCTGTGACGAGCGGGGTCCCACAGGAGTCAGTCCTAGGACCAGTGCTATTTTTGGAATATGTGAATGACATGATGGAAGGGATAAACTCAGAAGTGTCCCTGTTCGCAGATGATGTGAAGTTAATGAGAAGAATTAAATCAGATGAGGATCAGGCAGGACTTCAAAGAGACCTGGAGCTGGACACCTGGTCCAGCAACTGGCTTCTCGAATTTAACCCCGCCAAATGCAGTCATGAAGATCGAGGAAGGGCAAAGAAGACCGCAGACAGAGTATAGGCTAGGTGGCCAAAGACTGCAAACCTCACTCAAGGAGAAATATCCTGGGATGAGTAACACCGAGCACGTCTGCTGAAGCACACATCAACCAGATAACTGCTGCAGCATATGGGCTCCTGGCAAACCTGAGAATAGCGTTCCGATACCTTAGTAAGAAATCGTTCAAGACACTGTACACCGTGTACGTCAGTTCCTATACAAGAGTATGTAGCACCAGTTTGGAACCCACACCTGGTCAAGCACGTCAAGAAATTAAAGAAAGTGCAAAGGTTTGCAACAAGGTTAGTTCCAGAGCTAAGGGAAATGTCCTATGAAGAAAGGCTAAGGGAAATCGGCCTGATGACACTGGAGGACAGGTGGGTTAGGGAAGACATGACATACAAAATACTGTGTGGAATAAACAAGGCGGACAGAGACAGGATGTTCCAGAGATGGGACACAGAAACAAGGGGTCACAATTGGAAGTTGAAGACTCAGATATGTCAAAGGGATGTTAGGAAGTATTTCTTCAGTCAGAGTCGTCAGGAATTGGAATAGTCTAGCAAGTGATGTGGTGGAGGCAGGAACCATACATAGTTTTAAGACGAGGTATGATAAAGCTCATGGAGCAGGAAGAGAGAGGACCCAGTAGCGGTCAGTGAAGAGGCGGGGCCAGGAGCTGAGTATCGACCCCTGCAACCACAATTAGTTTAGTACACACACAAAGAGTAAACAATATGCAATAAAACTAGCCCATAACCCAAGAGCAGAAAAGATGCACTACGCAAACTATCACACCACAAACGAATAGAGCTCTAGAAATAGAGCTCTAGAAATAGAGCTCTACAAATAGAGCTCTAGAAATAGAGCTCTAGAAATCTTACAGAGAGAACCCAGAGTGACTGAAAGATGGGGATTTTCTTTCAGCATCGAGTAAAGTTTAATACAATAATTGGTTTCACAGAATATCATGTAAATTAAGATGGTTACTCTGAAGAATCTCTTAATTCATTATTTGGTACATGTTTTTATATAACTGTGTAAATTAATTTATACATGATTATGCAAATAAAAGTTTTAATTAAAAACAAGAGTTATTACGAGGTCTATAAAACAATTTAAAATTTAAAAGGACATAAATTTCTGAAAGCCAAGGGAGGGAAGTTGTACTGTACCTGGTACTAGATAGGTATAAGAGGTATAAAATACCGACACGATGGGGGAAAAAAAATATGCACAAATGCAGTATAATGCGATCCTTTATTGACTACGTCTCGCCCACACAATGGGTTTTATCAAGTCACAGACAGATCTAAAGAGTATACGAGTATATGAAGTATGGTGGAGAGTCAGGTGGAGAATGTTGGGAAGGTTGCCCGTGCCAGTGTCACAATTCTTTCTTTCTCTCCTCTCCACTTCCCTCTATTTTATCCCCGTCCAACGCCCTCCCTACAATTCTCATGGTTCTCTCCACAATTCTAACGAGTCCCTCCACAATTCTAACGAGTCCCTCCACAATTCTAACGAGTCCCTCCACAATTCTAACGAGTCCCTCCACAATTCTAACGAGTCCCCCTCTACAGTCTCCACAATTCTAACGAGTCCCTCCACAATTCTAACGAGTCCCTCCACAATTCTAACGAGTCCCTCCACAAATTCTAACGAGTCCCTCCACAATTCTAACGAGTCCCTCCACAATTCTAACGAGTCCCTCCACAATTCTAACGAGTCTACAATCGAGTCCTCCACAATTCTAACGAGTCCCTCCACAATTCTAACGAGTCCCTCCACAATTCTAACGAGTCCCTCCACAATTCTAACGAGTCCCTCCACAATTCTAACGAGTCCCTCCACAATTCTAACGAGTCCCTCCACAATTCTAACGAGTCCCTCCACAATTCTAACGAGTCCTCCACAATTCTGAGTCCCTCCACAATTCTAACGAGTCCCTCCACAATTCTAACGAGTCCCTCCACAATTCTAACGAGTCCCTCCACAATTCTAACGAGTCCCTCCACAATTCTAACGAGTCCCTCCACAATTCTAACGAGTCCCTCCACAATTCTAACGAGTCCCTCCACAATTCTAACGAGTCCCTCCCACTAGTCACATTCTAACGAGTCCCTCCACAATTCTAACGAGTCCCTCCACAATTCTAACGAGTCCCTCCACAATTCTAACGAGTCCCTCCACAATTCTAACGAGTCCCTCCACAATTCTCTCATCTTCCTACAATGCTATCCTTATCCTCCCCACAAATCTGTACCCGCCTTCCCCATAATTCTTTCTCCACAACTGTCTCTGTCCTCCCCTCAATTCAACTTTCCTTTCTCACATTTATTCCATCCACTTTCATAATTCTCCATCCATACTCACCTTCCACATTATTCACAATTTTTCTCGCCCTCCTACAATTCTCTCTACCTTCCCTACAATTTTCTCTACCAACCCTACAATTCTCCCTGCCCTCCCTACAGTTCTCTACACACTCCCTGCAACTTTCCCTGTAGTTCTCTCTCCAATTCTCTATACATTCCCTGACATTTCCCTGCCCGCTCTACAAGTCCTGCCTATAAGTCTCGCCACCCTCACACTTTTCACCCTCCCGGCAATCCTCTCCCCTAACCAGGAACAAGAGCTGACGCCTCCATTAGTATAACATAAGCACAAATCCTGACGAGCGGGAAGAAAGGGTGAGGGAAGGGGAATTGAGGAAGAGGGAAGAGAGCTGGGAGGGGAAGGGAGAGAGCAGTATTGAAGATATTGTTAAGAATTCCATTAAGGGTTCAGCTGCTACGGGAACATCCAAAGGTTCCGTTCCAGAAGAGCTGGAATTACTATTATTTTGGAATTACTGGCTTTCAAGATGGCCTCTCCCACACAGGTGAAATTGAATTTTTATGGAGATATCTCCATCACCACATAGCGGATTGGAAAAGAATAAATATGGGAGAGAAAATAAAAAAGAGGGAGATAAACTTTTTGACTTCACTGTATAGGTGACAATACAATCATGTAGAAACAATGCAAATTCAAGGTGGCAATAGCCTCTCGACATTAGAGAATACAAAGGCACAATACAGTGACTGGAACAGTGCACAAACAATCCGCACATGGGAGAAACAAACTTAATAGTCCAAGTCGGACCGAAACGTCGTCATAAGTTTCTTTCTATATACGGGTTGTGTACTCTCTATATTACTTATAACTACAGTGTACGCATAAGAATACATTGCTGCACTAGCTTCATGACAATCAGCCTGAACATCATGAAACAATTACTACGTTGCTTGTACTAAGCTTCACCCACTAAATGTAGGCCAGCCTGAGATAAGCTGTGCTAAGCTAAGCTTCGTTACATTGTATTATAAGAGAGGTCAGGTCGCTAAGCTAGTCTGGTGGAAAAATTGTTCATGTTAGTTTACATAGTTACATGGAACGCAGAGAGAGGGAGGGAGGGGGGGGGGGGGAAGAAAGACAGGAAGAGGCGAAGTCACTGAAGGAAAGTATGAATAAAGAAAGAGGGAAAGAAAATGAGATGGGAAGGGAGGGGAAAAGGGAAGGCATGGTGAGGGGAGTGATGCTGGGACATCAAGACGAAAGGGGAAGAATGGAAAGGGAAGGGAGGGGAAAGGAGAGGAAATGAGACTAGAAATAAAAGAGGTAAAGGGGATGCAAGGAAATGAAAAGAGAAGGGGAAGTAATTGAAGGGCAATGTAGGAAAGGAAGTAAGAGACAGGAAATGGGAGGTAAGAAATGAGAAAAGATGGAAAGTAAACAGAGGGAAGGAGGGGAAGTAAGGAAGATGGAAGGACGAGTAACAGAGATTGAGGGGGTATTACGCCGGCCATTGTAGAAAATGTGTGTATAAAAATCGCTAGATTAATAATGTCAGTGACAGGATTTTTTCTGAAATGGGACGTATATTATTCCTGGTCAATCAGAGTAGCCAGGAGAGGAGAGGAGAGGAGAGGAGAGGAGAGGAGAGGAGGAGAGGTGTGTAGTTAGTAGTTGAAGAGCGGTGGCTGGAGCAAGACGTCAAAGTTCGGTGTTTGTGTAAGTGTAGGGGGTAATATTTTGGGTAAGTTTGTCACAGGTATAATAATTTTGTATGTACTCTCCTAATTTTACCTGTAAGGCCCTAGTGTGCAGGGGTCTATGTAGTGGAGAGTACAGATAATGTTTTGCCTGCTGGCTAAGAGGCCGGCAGAAGGAAGGGGTGGGTTGTCAAGGAGCACCACTGTTAATATGTAGAGGGTAGGTTGTATATGAAAGTTTGCTATTAATATAGTTCTATTTTTTAATATGTTAGTTTTTGTGCCCTTCCTGATAGTTAATATAAATATTGACCATTTACCTAATGCTTTTTTTGAAGAAAAAAGCTTGGCCCTAGGTTGGTATAGTGCATTTTAATATTTTAAATGCCCCTAGATAGGCCAGATTTACTTTTACGAAACTTTACATGGAGGTCATATCCGGGGAGAATGATCAAATTTAGAATAATTAAATTTGAAACCTGGAGTCAATATTTATATTATCAGGAAGGACACAAAACTAACATCAAAATATAACTATATTACATATACAACACACAACCTACCCTCTACATATTAACAGTGGGGCTCCTTCACAACCCCCGCTTCTTCTGTTGGCCTCCTAGCCTGCAGGCAAAACATTATCTGTACTCTCCACTACAAAGGCCAATGCACACTAGGGCCTTACAGGTAAAATTAGGAGAGTACATTCAAAATTATTAAACAACCTGTGGCATAAACGTACCCAAAATATCAATTCCCCTACTTACACAAACACCAAACCATGACATCTTGCTCCAGCCACCGCTCTTCCGCTACTGACCACTCCTTTCCTCTCCTCTCCTGGTTACTCTGACCAGGAATAATATGCGTCTGGTTTCAGAACAAATCCCGTCACTGACATTAATGGAGCGTTTTTATACACATTTTCTACAATACCCTGCGTAATAGGAAAAAAAGGCAAGAACAAACAGGCAGAAAGAGGGAGAGGGGAGTCAGAGAGCGAGAGGAGAGGCAACGAATGAGAGAGGAGGCAAAGATAGTGAGAGGGGAGGTAAAGAGTGAGAGGGGAGGTAAAGAGTGAGAGGGGAGGTAAAGAGTGAGAGGGGAGGTAAAGAGAGTGAGAGGGGAGGTAAAGAGAGTGAGAGGGGAGGTAAAGAGAGTGAGAGGGGAGGTAAAGAGAGTGAGAGGGAGAAAGCATGAGAGTAGATATTTTTTATCTTGAATTATAAGTCTTAGTAGGGGGGCAATGAGAGAGAAGAGTTCATGCTGTTTTTCATATTTCTGTGTGCGAGTATTGTATAACTATGGTGTGGGTCGTTTAGATGCGTGAAGTTTGTTACACTGGAAAGCACCCACCACCGTCGCCTTCGTGCTTCTTGCCACATCATATAGGGGGGATAGGTGATGTGTGGTACTGGACATCGTCAGGAAGTCACTTAGCTACCTTCCTCCGACGATCGTAAGTATTAATTATAGCTGTTATCGTTTTGATTTGTGGAACTGTAGTTGTAATATAACGTTGGTGTATTTCTCTCGTCTGTAAGCCTTCAGCTTAACAAGTGAACTAATTTCATGCTGGTAACTGTTATGCTGTTTATCTTCTGTCGCACGTGTGTTCTGACTGGGTCAGCGGGAGCAGACTTGGCAAAAAAAAGTCATGGATTGAATCTACCCGACCTTCCCCTTTATATCCTGTGTGGAACCCCTAGTCTATCCAGCCAGCTTGATTCAACACTTCATTTCACAGTTAAGGGCTCTTGACTTTCATATCACTGGTATCTGTTTATGGTATGTCTGGTGATGACCATCTTCTGCTGCATGTACTAAGAGTCTGGCTACAACACCACAAACGGGGTCATTCCTATTGCTGCTCTTGTATATTTGTCTATCTTAACTCTCACTTTCGAATAATGTTTTATTTTTTTTTGTCATTGCTTTGATTCAGTTAGGTAATTCATGTTTGTGTTGCTGTTGTTCATTAAATTGTACGAATTTTATCTTTAATTCTCCAAATAATTTATATTTACGTGTTAGGCATCTTTTTTCTCCCATCTATATTTTTCATAAGAATCCACACCAAACATCAACACACGAGACAGGGAAATACGCTCAACACAGGAGCATAAAACACAGAACATGCTAAACCCAATATGTAAAACAGAGCGTGCCGAAAGCCAGAACATAACAGAACGCTGAACACCAGACAATGAAACACAAGAACATGCTGAACACCAGAACATAACACAGAACACAGAGTATCAGCTGTGTTATGAAGCCTGGCGGCCAGTCATTAAAAAGGTATTGGGTAGGAATACTTGCTGACTTTGCAGACTTTCCAAGCCAAGGGAAGAATTGCTGACCCCTCTCTCTTATACACTAAGTGGAGTGGAGGAGGTATTGTAGAGAGGGAAGAAGAGGGGAGAGGAGGAAGGGGAGAATAAAATAGGAAGGGGAAAAGGGGAAGGAAGAGAGAGATATATAGGAGTGAGAAAGATGGAAGAGGGGGAATGGAAGCGAGCCATTTGGGAAGGAGGATAACGGAGAGAGGAAGAGGGAAGAGGAGAAAAAGAGGGTAGAGGAAGGGGGAGAAAAGGGAAGTGGGAAGAAATATGGGGAGGGGAGAAGATGGAAGAGCAGGAAAAAAGGGAAGAGAGAAGGAAGACAAGGTTGGAGAAAATGGGGAAGGAGAGGTGAGAATAAGGATTAGTGAGGGGAAGTAGAGGAAGAGGAGAGATAATGGGGAAAAAGTGAGGTGAGGAGGTTGTGTCTAAGGGGAGGTACGGAGAAGATTTTTTTTCGGAGACGAGAGAAATGCTGAGAGAGAGAGTGAGATAAGAGACTGCTTGACAGAGTAGAGAACAGAGCAAGACGCCTTATCTCTCGCCTGGACCCAGCCTGGATAGATATGTCAATTTAGCAGAGCCTTCAACACAGGAGGGATGTGGATGGTCTTACTGTTATGTACAAGGCCAACATTGTGAAAGTACCACACTTGGCTCCACTTTGAGGACAGCTAGAAGCAAGCTTCTATACCACAAGACGGGCAGAAAACACCAACTTCACACTGGCTGTACCCTCCTCCAGAACGTCACTTCATCTGAGATCATTTATTCCCAAAATGACTAGTCTGGAACACGATCGTACAGCATAATATCAACGAGATAAAGTTGATCAAATGAAAATGTTGGCAGACAGATGGCTCCAACTTCATCCTGTTCCCTACTTGTGTGTTTCATAACAATAAAAATGCTTTCAAATGAGCTGATGTAGGTAACAGCTCTTAGCTTGTCAATAAAGTTAAGAATCTTTAACTTGTAAATAGAATGTCAATAAAGTTCCTTAACCCTTTCCAGCTAACCATCAAATTGATACACTGAACATTTGCAACTATATTCTGATAATTAAGCAATTAAGACATTTTGTGTGCATTGTCAAGTTTATTTATTTTAGTGCCTCTAAATCTCTATGAGCAGAATCAAAGAGACCTGGCTGGAAGGTAACATAACCTTGTCAAACCTTGAGTAAAAAAAGGGGGGGGGGGCAGAGAGAGAGAGAGAGAGAGAAAGACACAGACAGACAGGGAGAGAGACAGGCAGGGACAGACACAGCAAGAGAGAAAAAGAGAAAGAGGATGTAAGGACAAACCAAGACCGACGCGTCTTTGATCAGGTTACTACATATAAACATTCTACTTCATCAATTCCGTTGACATTGTCTCTAGGCGTTTCATGCATGTTGACAAACCCCATTTGCTGTAATGAAAGTTAGGAAGGTTACAGAAAACTGACATGATTATTCACTGGTAAATAGAGCTGTGGCCTCGAAGAACCAGGAACCGATTAAGTAACCACTGATATCACTTCCAGAACTACGAAGACAAGCACCAGGTATCCATTAGCTAAGCACTGGTATCACTTGTGAAACTAGAGTCAAGAGCACTAGGAACAGATCAAATAAGCAAGACTATCACTTGAATTACAGACACCAAGAACTGAACAAAGCACAAGCACTAGAAATCGATCAAAATAGGACTGGCATCACTTGCAGAACTCCAAGCACAAGTACCAGGAACCGACCAAATCAGCAAGTGTATCACTTGTAGAACAAGTACCAGGAACCTGTCAAATCAACAAGGGTATAAATTTTAGAACAAGTATTAGGAACCAGTTAAATCAACAAGGGTATCACTTGTACAACTCAAAGCACCAGGAATCTGTTCGGCACCTTATTAGGTACACAAACTCGCCCAGCCAATGCTTACTTAATTCATGGGGAAGCGCTATACCTGTATGGGGGTCATATAAAACATTGTGAATGGGAAATTTGGTGCAAAACGATTCATCCAATTGCTTGGACCAAGAGCCCTTAAAGGGGAGAAAGATTACATTGCTTACTGAGAAAACAGTTGATTATACTAATTTACTATTTTTGAAATAAGAAAAGATAGGATATACTACCTGGAGTATACTAAATAATTAGTAATAGTTGTAATAACATTATTAATAATAGTTTTAATAGTATTAGAAACAGTAGTAGCAGTTATAGTAACAGTAATTGTAGTAATAATAATAGTAGTAGTAGTAACAGTAGCAACAGTAGCAGTAGTAACAGTAGCAGTCGTAACAGTAGTAATAGTAACAGTAGTAATAGTAACAG
This sequence comes from Cherax destructor, assembly GCA_009830355.1. NCBI lineage: Eukaryota > Metazoa > Arthropoda > Malacostraca > Decapoda > Parastacidae > Cherax > Cherax destructor. The sequence goes on along the minus strand of WNWK01001472.1, from coordinate 57,362 downwards.
TAGTAATAGCAACAGTAGTAATAGCAACAGTAGTAATAGCAACAGTAGTAATAGCAACAGTAGTAATAGCAACAGTAGTAATAGTAACAGTAGTAATAGTAACAGTAGTAATAGTATACAGTGATACAGGGCATATATATATATATATATATATATATATATATATATATATATATATATATATATATATATATATATATATATATAGTGATACAGGGCATACATATACAGTGATACAGGGCGTATATATACAGTGATACAGGACATACATATACAGTGATACTGGGCATACATATACAGTGATACAGGGCATACATATACAGTGATACAGGGCATACATACACAGTGATACAGGGCATACATATACAGTGATACAGGGCATACATATACAGTGATACAGGGCATAAATATACAGTGATACAGGGCATACATATACAGTGATACAGGGCATACATATACAGTGATACAGGGCATACATAATATATTGATCCTGGAAGTCATATAACACGGCAGGACGGAAGTAATGTCATGAGACGAGACCCAAGTTATGGAATGTATCAGAGGAGGTTTTGTGCTTTAATGAAGGTCAGCTGTTATCACGCATTTGTAGCTTTTAAATTAATCATTATAAGAGATTATAATAATAATATTATTATTTTGTGAACGTTAACGCTCGTGAATCAGAGAGGGCCAGGAGTGGTGGAGTTACCGTCACAGTCTCCGGCCACCACTGACATTAGCTAGACTTTTAAGCATCTTAATCGGGAAGAGAAGGAAAGGGGAGGAAGCATTAAGACCGTAGGGGTTATATAACTCGCGTGGAATGGGAGAGAGTCATTCAGCTTCGATCAAAGGAAGGGAATAATAATAATTCCAATATTCTGGATCAAGAGCCCGTCAGCGGCATCAAGACACCTCTCTAGAGGGAACTGACTAGGCTGATAACTGCATTAGAAGCGGCCGTGATGAAAGCTGAAACGAAGGAGGCACCCTGCACGTGATCACTAATAAACACCCTTCATCATCCCACGCAAATGAGGGTGTCCGTCCGGTTGAACTTATTTTTTAGTCAATCACTAGATCCAATTCCCGATTGTCAGCGCAAGCTGCAACGCGCTCTCAGAAATAACACTGCTTGCTTTTACGTGTTTAAATTATTTTTTGTACGATTCACCTGCAATATAAAATATCAGTTTTAGATTAGGTTACCTTAACTTCAATCTGCCTGTAGTTAATCTCTAATAACCAATACGCTTCTTAAGTATGATGTGAGAGCCACCTGTAAGTCGACTGCACTACCTCACTGGGTTATAAGATAATATATCTCATCAGTCGAGGTAGAGGCTCAGGGTCGACCTTAGTGGCTCATGCTGAAACATACCAGCTAAAAATGAACCTTAGTTATTCACAATGTACCTAAGTAACTCAAAAGGTATCATAGTGGCTCAAAACATACCAGAGTGAGAGGTGATGCTCTCCTAGACTTGTATATGAATGGTATATATAATTTCAACAATATGAAGAATTAGACATGTGCAACATCTTGGTATCGTTATTTGTACACATTTCACCATCCTGTGGCCTTGTCAATACAAAATATAATGTGAAGAATGTAGATTTATATACAAAAGATGAGGTAATCAATCCCACAGCCACAGGCTTCAGATTCCTTCCTAGCATCAGATCTCATCTCCCTTTCTTCTGGCGCTATAAGGCCCCTGCGGGTTTAGCAATTCCTCATGAATATATTATATAATAAAAATGCTCTGGGTGCTCGACTAACTGTAATCTCCAAGTTGTGGTTGCTTGAGTTTAATAGACGCCGCTTCCATCAGTAGCGAAAACTTTTGCAGATTCGTTGTTCTGATGCATTGTTGTCCCTATACTTGAAGCTGCTGATGAGACCACCATCTCATCAAAATCAATACTCTTCCTCTGATACATATATTTTAACGTATAGATCTCCAAGTCTGCAGTTAAGTCGACTTGACCCTAAGCTGCTATTTTCAGCTTGACCTTATCTTCCCCGTCGATGCCTCTTAGTACCGTGTTCAAGACTGGTTCTGGTTCTCCTGTCTTCCAGGGTAGTCAAGTTAGATTCATACACTCTTTCCTCTTCGTCAATTCTCTCAACACTGAAATTGTTTTGGCCGGATTCCTTTTACATTATTTTTTCCTGTCTTTTGAAACAGAGGCTCGCTGTTGGTTCTGCGACCCTGAAATACGAAGTGTAAAGGGATTTAAATGATCCTTTGTTGATGTTCCTGAAAGGAATTCTCATGTTGGCCGTCTTTCAGAGGCTGCAAAAGTTATTTATTTGACATGCTCCTCTGGTGGTGTATGATTGATATAATATTTATTCCTAGATTCTTTTACTTGTTTGAGGCTTACATATTTGTCCGTCTAGACTGTATTCCGTGTCTGTTTTTCTCTCTCTTTTTCATGTCAGTATACATATGTATGTGTATGTATCCATGTTAGGTGTGTATGTGTAGTTTGAGAGAGAGAGAGAGAGAGAGAGAGAGAGAGAGAGTGTTTATGTGCTATACTTATTTGAGTTTGCGGTTAGCGAGTTTTAGCCTCATCTTAATTTTAACCAAAACGCATTTTAACCCTATTAAGATGTCCACTTCTCTACCACCATCACGTATGTACCACTATTTGGTTTGTAGTTTTCAATTATACCTTTCTTGTTCTTACATCCCTGTTACGAAGCTCATCCTTGTCTTGGAGAATTTTATGTACTAACATCTACTAGTGTATTTTTTTTTATTCAAGTGACGTGTGTGACGTGTAAGAGAATTAGTTTGAGTGACAAGACACTCAAGGTTAGATATCATCTAGAGTTAAGTCTAAGCAAGAGGACAGCATAAGAGCTGTTATTCTGGGAGAGAGAGACAGAGGAAGAGACAGGGAAAGGGGAAGGGCAAGACTCGGAGGGGAAACTGAAGAATAAAAAAAAACGAGTGGAAAAAAAGATGAAATTTTATTCTTAAAAATGAGTATCTGAATCTTTGACAGAAATAACAAGTATTATTATGCGTTCAAACAAGTTTTGTTTGTGTGTGGGGAGGAGACGGAGAGAGGGAGGCTGAGGGTCTATTTGATGCTGTGCCTCCGGCGAACACTTCGGCTGTGTTTTCATTACCCTCGTTTCCCCTTCTATGACGTCACACGTGTAAACACTAGGAAATTCCTGCCCACAGGCCTCTTTCCCGGAGGATGATAGACATGGCAGGGTTCATATTAAATGAGAAAGGAATGTGTGTGGCAGTGCTGGATGGCTGCTTCAATACAAATAAATATTAGTAAATATCACCGAGGAAACAAATGTGTGTGTGTACACTCACCTAGTTGTGGTTGCAGGGGTCGAGTCGCAGCTCCTGGAATCGCCTCTTCACTGGTCGCTTTTAGGTCCACTCTCTCCCTCCTCCAGGAACTTCATCATACCTCTTCTTAAAGCTATGTATGGATCCTGCCTCCACTACATCACTTCCCAGACTATTCCACTTCCTGACAACTCTGTGACTGAACAAATACTTCCTAACATCCCTGTGATTCTTCCGAGTCTTCAACTTCCAACTGTGACCCCTTGTTGCTGTGTCCCATCTCTGGAACCTGTCTGTCCACCTTGTCGATTCCACTCAGAATTTTGTATGTCGTTATCATATACCCCCTATCTCTTCTGTCCCTCCAGTGTAGTCAGGTCGATTTCCCTTAACGTCTCCTCGTAGGACATACCCCCTAGCTTCGTGACTAGTCTTGTTGCAAACCTTTGCAATTTCTCTAGTTTCCTTACGTGCTTGGCTAAGTATGGGTTCCAAACTGGTGATGCATACTCCAATATGGACCTAACGTACACAGTGTACAGGGTCCTGAACGATTCGTTATTAAGATCTCGGAATGCTGTTCTTAGGTTTGTTAGGCGCCCGTATACTGCAGCAGTTATTTGGTTGATGTGCGCCTCAGGAAATGTTCCTGGTGTTATACTCACCCCAAGATCTTTTTCCTTGAGTGAGGTTTGTAGTCTCTGACCCCCTAGACTGTACTCCGCCTGCGGTCTTCTTTGCCATTCTCCAATCTTCATGACTTTGCACTTGGTGGGGTTGAACTCCAGGAACCAGTTGCTGGACCAGGCCTGCAGCCTGTCCAGATCCCTTTGTAGTTCTGCCTGGTCCTCGCGCGCGCGCGCGCGTGTGTGTGTGTGTGTGTGTGTGTGTTCGTACTCACCTAATTGTGGTTGGATAAGTCGAGTCGCAGCTCCTGGCCCCGCCTCTTCACTGGTCGCTATTAGGTCCACTCTCTCCCTGCTCCAGGAGCTTTATCATACCTCTTTTTAAAGATATGTATGGATCCTGCCTCCACTACATCACTCTCCAGATTGTTCCACTTCCTGGCAACTCTGACTGAAGAAGTATCTCGTAACATCCCTGTGATTCATCTGAGTTTTCAACTTCCAGTTGTGACCCCTTGTTGGTGTATCACATCTCCGAAACACTCGGTCCCTGTACACCTTGTCAATTCCTCTCAGCATTTTATATGTTATCATGTCCCCTCTATCCCTCCTGTCCTACACTGTCGTCAGGTTGAGTTCCCTTAACCTCTTCTCGTAGGACAAACCCCTCAGATCCGGGACTAGTCTTGTGGCAAATCTTTGCAGTTTCTCTAATTTCTTGAAGTGATTGACCAGGTGTGGGTTCCATACTGACCTACACGGTGTACAATGTCGTTAATGACTCCTTACTTAGATGTCTAAACGCTATTCCCAGGTTTGCCAGGCGCCCGTATGCTGCAGCAGTTATTTGGTTGATGTGCGTCTCAGATGTGTGGGTATGATGATCACCCCAAGATTTTTTCCTTGAATGAGTTTTTCAGCTTGTGTGACCTCTTAGGCCGTACTCAGTCTGTCGCCTTCTTTGTTCTTCCTCAAGCTTCGTAACTTTGCACTTGCTGGGGTTAAACTCCAAAAGCCATTTGTCGGTCCTGGCTTGTAGCCTTTCCAGATTCCCTTGTAGGTTTAACTGATCCTCGACCACTTGTGTTTTCCTCATTTGTTTCACATCGTCTGCGAACAGGGACACCTGACTATCCCTTCCATCATGTCATTCACACATAAAAGGAAGAGCATCGGACCTAGGACTGACCCTGATGGAACCCCACTTGACACATGCGCCCACTGACACCTCGTCTTGTACCGAAACACGTTTATTTCCTGTCAGGTACTCCATCCATTGCACTACTTCCCCTCCTATTCCTGCCTGCTCCTCTAGCTTTTTAGTCTCTTGTGTGGTACTGTGTCGAAAGCCTTCTTACAGTCCAAGAAAATGCAGTCTACCCATCCCTTTCTCGCTTGTCTTATTTCTGTAACCTTGTCATAGAACTTCAATAGGTCTGTGATGCAGGATTTCAATTTTCCTGAAAATCTTCATAACTTTACATATAATACATGTCAGCGACATTGCTATGTAATTTAGTGCAGCCTGTCTGTCTCTTCTTAAAAATTGGGACTACATTTACTGTCTTCCACACCTCGGGCAGTTGCTCCCTTTCTGACGACTCAAGGAGAAATATTATCTGGGCCCACCGCCTTCGAGGTATCTAGTTTCCCAAGCAGTTTCTTCACTTCCTCCTCTGTTGTGTGCAGTGTGTCTAGCACTTGCTGGTGCACCCTACCACCTCAGTTTGCTGGAAGCCTCTCTGTCTCCACTGTGAATATCTTCCTGAATTACGAGCTGAGCTCTTCACATACTTCCTGGTCGTTCTCTGTTAGCTCCCCTCCTTCCTTTCCTTAGCCTGATTACCTGGTCCTTGACTGATGTTTTCCTCTTAATGTGTCTGTATAACAACTCTGGCTTTTGAAGCTTGGTTTCTCTCCTTAACAATGCATATTCATTTCTGGCTATTCGGTTTAACTCCCTGTTTTCCCATGACCTTTGCCTCCTATACTTTTTATATACTCTAGCACACTTGGCTCTGGCCTCTCCACACCACCTGTGTTCCATAATTTCATTTACCGTCTTTCCCTCTAGCTCGCTTACCCACTGCATCTCTTGTAGGAATTGCCTCATACTTGTGTAACTCCCTTTTTAGAAGTTTGGTTTCTCCCATTTTTCTAGTACTGCTTCACTCTCAACTCTGTATTGGAAACTCAAGACAACACGAACACTAGCGCCTAGGGGCCTTTCGTGTGTGATACCCTGTGAGGGAAAAGTCCATAGATAGGAGTGATGAAAGTGTGAAGGTATGTAGAGTGATGGTTGAATGGTAGTTTGCTTGTTAAGGTGGGGTGAGTGTCTAGCTCGCGCTATACCCCCCCATCCCTTTCCACCCGGTGAGAGGTGTAATGCTGGGCTCCGGCCACAGGTTGGAATCACTCGACTGACCACGCCCGATCTCACTGTAAGTACTTCACGGCTGCTCGTATCTTCATTATTTTATGTTCAAGAGCTTCACTCTTTAATTTTTTTGGAGCTTCACTCATGTTTAACAACATTAACTTCTGCTATGTCCTGCCTTGGTTTTTGGTAAAGTTATTTATTACAGTTTCGCCATTTCTTTTAAAGGCCTTATGCCTACTATGTAAATTAATGCTAGAGTGGTGAGTAATTATTGTGGTTTCTTTCACAGTCCTCTGTTTCCGCACGGATCATCGGATTCAAGGCTGAGTGGGGGGCCGGCGTACTCACCAATTGAGAAACAGAGTCGTTACCACCAATTCTTCACTACACCAGTAGTTACTAAGTCCACACTAGAAACCTCAGGCAACGGTACTTTACCAGGGGACACCTTTCACCTGAGTCCCTGACATCATTTGTGACATTGTGGATGTTGGAAACTGATGGATTTGTGGAAAACATCGAGGCAACAACACCACCACCACCACCACGGAGTCTAACATGGATTCATTGCTTCTGTGTTAACAAGATCAACACTACTGTAAATACCTAGCTTTGGATCATATATATATATATTTTTGTTTTCATTTTTCTTAAGATAGGATTATTATAATCATATTTACGTATTTATTATTTACATTTCTTTCTATTAAAAATAAAGTGTTTATCTTTCTTGTTATTATTGTCTTTTTCTATTATACTTTTCCTAAGAAGATTGGCGACAACCTTCACATACCCCCTATATCTGAACTGTCCAAGGTGAATAAGATGTCCAGCCTAGCTGGCTCATCGTCTCCCTCTCTCTCTCTCTGGTTGTGTCCCTAACATGGTACACGATTTTTTTCAGTACTGACTCCAGCATTTTGGCTCTGCACGTCTCTGCCCTTTTGGCAATCTCAGCTAGTGCGACCTCCATCTTTTTGTTGCTCTCATCATATTCCTGTCTCAGTCCTCCCTGCTGTTCGGTGGTGAGTTGTACATCACTATCATCACTTTTGGGCCCCTGGTATGAAGGGTTCATACTATGTAGTAATATGCTGTGTGTAGCCAAGAATGCTAGGGGAGAGGATAAGTTAAACAGAAGAGAAATTCAGGAACGATGAGATCTCCGCAGAATGTGTTCCTTCCCCTCCCTTCTACTTAGAAGGGATTTTAAATTAAACATACAGAATGGGTAACGAAGTTTTCCCAAACTTGCATATCTGACATCTCTGCCTGTTCTTCTGGTACCACCTTATGTTGTTAATAAGGAAGAACGGTTTATGGACAACTAGGTTCTAGGTAGTCCACTGGATTAAAAGTGTGACTCCTGCCTCTTCACTCACTGGTTTAAAAAGAGTTAGTATCACGTATTTTGGGGCACTTACCTGAAGGAACATCCAAGCAATAATCTGGGATAACTTAATTTCATATTTTTGTAATAATGTCTACAGCTTATTGAAGCTGATAGCATCATGTATCTGTTTTAGCAGTTAACGGTACTGGGATGCTTTAGTCACTAGATGTGGCTGTCTGATGTATGCACGGTATACAGTACTTACCAACTGGATAAAGGGTTAAGCAAGCACAGTTGCCTTTCCAAAACATACATTTCCTTTTTTACTTGATGTAGACTATTTTTGAATTTGCCAAAAGTTTGGTGCATATGAGATATACTTCAGGTGGGACCCACTTTACAGCGCTTCCCTCCACAACGTTTCGCTAAAGCAGTGGTTTTCATTTATACCCTTTCTTAATTTATTCGGATTTCATGCAATAAATTATTTACCATTAACTAAGGTAAGGACGAAAATATTTTAAGGTAGGTACTGTTTGTACTGTATATGCAATTTTATGGCCTAGCTCTATTGATCACTTAATATATGATATTGTAAACATGTTATCATATGCATTTGAAAGTGAAAAAAGGATATGTTTCACTTTCGGAAGTATACTACAGTCTGATCAAACGCACGTGACGAGAGAATCCTGGCAAACCCTGGACAAAATGTGACCATTGCTGACCTGAATGCATGACCTTCAGTAACCAGCGCAGAAGCTTCATGAGAAAAAAAACTGCACTTAAGCCTCACGGCTCAATGAAATTGATCAGATGATTCTTCAGAAGAAATTGTGGAACACCTTTGACGACGACACCGCCATCATGGATGTAAATCCTACTAAAGAACTTCAGCGTCAAAAACTAAAAAAAAAGGTGTCCATGTTCTATTGCGCTATACAGGCAAAGATCCTGGCAATGACTATCATTACACTGGTGTGTTAATTAACTTGACTCAGCCAGAAAAAACTCATTGGGATGTTCTCTACTTTAAAAAAAAAAAATGGAATCGAAGTGATTATTGGGTTTACGACTTGCAGAACAATATAACTGATATTGCCGTCACTCCAACAGCGTTTGGAAATTACACCAACTTAACTTTACAAACGTTATATTCATATATAACGATGTTTTGGGATATCTCATTGCATGCTAAGTTATACTGTGATGTGGTTAAGCGTTTTCAGTTATATTTAAAATTGATTTTTCTTGATCGATTTTCGAAATTCATTGTACAATTAGTGGTTTTCTTTACACATGTATATATCCATGAACCTACATTATCTGTATGCTCAAAGATATAAAATATTATTATTATAATTATTATTTCACACTGTTCTGTTCTCAGCATTGACATGTGCTTCAAGGTGTAAATGACATTGGCAAAAAAAAATTAAACAAAACAAGACTAGGCTAAAGAAAACTATTTTAGAGATTATGCCTACAAGGGCGTAGTTACCACCTAGCAATGGACAACTACACCATCATGTTTCCCAATATAACAAGAAAGTTATTAATATTTACAACAACTGAGTTTTCATAGTATAATTACCCCACTAATATACCTGTAAGTTGAGGTAATAAACTGAAACAAACTATTCTTGTTTCCTAAACATTAATAAATGTAAAACAGGAGGAGCAACAGCCCGTGGTACGGTATGTTCGCCTTATAAAACATACATACATAATGTGTGTGTGTGTGTATGTATGTATGTATACGTGTGCGCAAAAATCGCGAACAAGCGACACAAGATGAAAAACAATTACGGGGGGAGTTGACTGACAGCTCTAGGCCTTTCGTTATTGCAATTACCACATCAGGAGCTTGCCATGTTGCAGAAACGAGTAGGAAGTCCAAGCAAATTCTTTCAGAAAAACGTCTTCGCTCGAGCAAAATAAAAGCAAGGACAAAATTAAACAAAAAACGAACAAACACTCAACATAAATAAATATTATCATACAAATAATTCCGGCACACAGGGGGACGTTTCGAGCCAACTTGAACTATATAATATCATGCCAAGTTTAAATTATTAGCATCAGCAAGAAACCCTATTAAATTATTAATGCCAAAAGACTCTCCTAAAAGTTCCCCAAGGTCCCTATAGGCACCTCAGTAATTTGAAACTATGAAAATGGAAAGGCCTAAACCGTGGGCAAACTGATAATGTTGCACATGAGCAGCAAGTCAGAAGCTACACAGAAAGGAAGGGAACCTGCAGACAGGTGGCTATGGGTGAGGTGTGTGTGCACCCCCGATTCTCACTGGACACATTCATATCCAAGTGGGGATTAGTGTTGAACGAACAGGGCCGAACACCCACTTCCTGATCAGCCCTGTATAACTTGCTCCTAGTTTGCAAGGCCCACAGGGCCTACCACATACCAAAGACACATCTGCAGATCTGGCACATGAAGTCACTAAGGCAACAGTCTACTCTAGAATGGGGTCGCTACAGTAGCCTTTGCCTTAACATCTGCCCATTCACTTCTCGGGACACCACTATGGCCTTGAGCACCAACATAATTCTACATCCTTGAGCTGCGTGAGGAGATGCACTGACCATTCCGGGATCTTTCGGACAATAGAGTGGACAGAAGCATACTTGGCCAGGGCAGACAGAACACATCTAGAATATGAAAACATTTAACAAAAAAACATCTTGGCCAGCTACCAGGATAAGAACAATGAGGATTACATGGAGCTCAGCAGTGAACCCAATAATAAATTGTCGTCTATTACTAGATATCAAGAAATTTGCTATCTTGTATTGCATTCTGTTGCAGTGTTTAGCAAGGAAGAGTAATAACACTGAATTCAGCAAATCCTTTGTAAGGAAGGCGCGCCCAAGGCGAAGCCCGCTGCAGGGGTCAGATTGCTTTAAGAACTGTTACAGGAAACTCGTGTTTCACACTAGAAGAACATAGAACACTAGCGATCCATGCGTTTCTGTTCCTCAGTGACAATCTCAACAATTCGTGGTAGAACTATTACAGTGAAGCGTACTGTCTTCCTGTTGTGGCATTACTACGAAAGGACAAACCTTGCAGAACAGTGTAGTGTAACAGTGGGTGTTGCGATACCGGGTTACATCCCTGCCAAAAAAAGCTAAGTATCTTTATTCCTGTATACAGATACATAGCTTAATATAATATTCTACAGATTCCCAATACCATCCTTGGTATTAGATCCGTCATCAAAGACCTATATTTCTGAAGCATGGACCCAATCATGTGCCGAAAAATTAGTCAGGGTTATCACCGATACTTTGCGGTCCCACATACTGCTTACAAAGGCACTTCAGACCCCGTACAAGGAAGGCAGGGAAAGAAGCCAACCTCTGTGTCCGCGGGAGACTCACCAGTTAACAAGTGATGAACTGGGTCCACCATACTCAGCAGGCAGAAGAGGCTACTAACAACCATATTGAATTCTCGATCAGCACAAGAGTGGATCTAGACTCAGAACTCCGGCAGGCTGCACCCCACCAGCGATGAGACAAGACCTTCAAACTTTTCATAACCCACTAAAGCATTCGCTTAAATATTTATTTTTAAATTGTAGGGACAATTTTACCATTTAGTAGAGGACCACCTCCAAAATTGAACAGCGAAAGATCACCATATTGAGCAAGACACGGGGTTGCTGCCTTCCCTTGTGACAGAAAAGGAGGTACCAGTTGTATGACTTGGCGATGGAGGGTTTGCAAGGGAGATGTCACAAGCACGTAGATTTCAAATGAGATCAATATCGCCTAGGTAGTCCATGAAAAATTGAGGAGTTAAACATAAAGGTCGGCTACCATCAAGTCATCTAAACATGGAAGTGCACTTATTACACACAAACGCTCACGCACACGCGCACAGGAAAGGCTAGTTTAATTAAACCATACCACGGGTGGGGTTCGAACCCGCGGTCAGAGTGTCTCAAAACTAATGAAATTAATTCTGATGATAGAAGGACCAAGGGTGGGATGATAACGAAGGACAAAATACTGAAAGGAAGTTTTTGGTGGACAGAGGGTACGAGGGCACAGCTGAAGATTACAATCACAGGCTAGTGATATTAAGAAATATTTCAACCTCAGAGTGGCCAGAAAGTGAAATTACCTAGATAGCCAAATAGTAGAGGCAGGATACATACACAGCTTCACATTGGTAACCGTAAAATTGGACCATGAAAATTAAAGGTTGATTGTGTGTCCTGCAAATATCTTGAAATTACTGTTCCATGATCACTAATAGCAGTGAATAAAATTAACCTACTTAAAGGCTCAGAACTGTTGTAGGGTATAATCCCAAATATGGTGCAAATGTTAAAATTGCAAAAATAATGTACTAACAATTACAAGATACATGTACAAGTTTTAGTACTGCAACTGTTGAACTATTGAAAGATTCTATAAAACATAAAATGAAGCTCTGATAATTTTTTCTGGGCTGTCCAAAATACTAAACATGAGGAAAGACTTAAGTATACCTAGTGTTGCTGATAGAATACTTGGAATCAATGTTATGACAGGACTGAAGCTACTGCGTGGTGACCAAAACAATGTTGTCTCTAAAGAATTACTATAACATATAATTCATAGGACAAGTGAATCAAGAAGGATTCAAATAACAGCCACACTCAAAAATGTTTGGACTTCATGAACTGTATCACTTTAGAGAGCAGCGTTACCCGACACCCTGGCAGATAACAGCGTTACCCGCCACCCTGGCAGATAACAGCGTTACCCGCCACCCTGGCAGATAACAGCGTTACCCGCCACCCTGGCAGATAACAGCGTTACCCGCCACCCTGGCAGATAACAGCGTTACCCGCCACCCTGGCAGATAACAGCGTTACCCGCCACCCTGGCAGATAACAGCGTTACCCGCCACCCTGGCAGATAACAGCATTTGATGTCACTATGCCCAAGAAACTAATCATGAACAATCCTCAACTTCAATTACTTTCTAGAATCAGGGATTTGAAACACACGACCTAAAAACAAAGAATATTCTGCATACTATCTACACTGATGGCTTCCTTAACCCTGACAGTGGGAGGGCGAGAAGTACTGTTATTGTAAACTATTCTGATAGTACTATAATGCAAAAGTGTATTAGACCCCTGCAACCACAACTAGGTGAGTACACACACTGGAGGAAAGAAGGGTCAGAGGAGACATGATAACGACATACAAAATACTGCGGGGAATTGACAAGGTAGACAGTGACAGGATGTTCCAGAGAGGGAACACAGAAACAAGGGGACACAACTGGAAGCTGAAGACTCAGATGAGTCAAAGGGATGTTAGGAAGGATTTCTTCAGCCACAGAGTAGTCAGGAAGTGGAATAGTCTAGAGAAAGATATAGTGGAGGCAGGAACCATACATAGTTTTAAGACAAGGTATGATAAAGCTCATGGAGCAGGGAGAGCAGAGACCCAGTAGCGGACAGCGAAGAGGCGGGGCCAGGAGCCGAGTCTCGACCCCTGCAACCACAATTAGGTGAATACACACACACACGGCCAGGTGCTATGAATCGACCCATGGAACCACATAGGTGAGTATATACGGGTGGGGTGAGGGGGAGAGAGTTGCACCTCTACATCCCACTATTCCAGGTCCTCAAAGGTTCTCAGCTGAGCTGTGTTTCCCCTGAGGCTTGATCCTAACAAGCACCTATCCTTTATTCCCTTTTAAGAGGAAAATTTAACAAGCGACTCCTTGAGAATACAAGATGAGACCCAGTTAACCAGGTATATTGTAGAAGAGCCTCCCTCTCTCTCCCTCCCCCTCATTCCCCCTCCCTCCCCTCTCTCTCTCCCTCCCTCTCCCTCCTCCTCCCCCCTCCCTCCTCTCCCCCTCCCCCTCTCCCCCCTCCCCCTCTCCCTCTCCCTCTCCCTCTCCTCCCTCCCCCTCTCCCCCTCTCTCTCTCCCTCTCTCTCTCCCCTCTCCCCTCTCTCCCCTCTCCTCCCCCTCTCTCCTCCCTCTCTCACTTTATATTAAAGCGTACTGACTACATCAGCAGTGTGCCACTACCCGACTCAACACTTGTTACGTCGTCACTCACGGCATCGTAACAAGACGATTGCAAACAAATCAGGGAACGGGTGGGGACTGAACCCATGTTAAGCGAGTCCTAAAACTCACAGGCCAGTGCGTTAACCAGTCTGCCAGCTGGCTCTATTAAGATGAATCTTAATAAAGCCAGCTGGCCGAGAGATTAACGCACTGGTCTAAGTCGTAGGTTCAAACCCGACCCGGTCCGTGATTTAGTTGCAATGTGGGAACATAAGCTAGGTAGCTTTATGCCATTGTTGAATTTCATCATAGTGTGTTTCATGCATCAGATAATGAAACTTTTCAGCCTGAGAGTGGAAACTTCAATAAGTCGATCAATAACTTTACCTGTGAGGACCTTACTGATGTGGTCGTAACTGGCTATTTTGCACAGTGCTATTTGTCTGACTGAAGAAGTCAGTCATTTTTATTGCTGTATTTACCTGGTTGATAAAGGTTCATTGTAACTTTGTTCATAATTCAAATTGCTGCTTTTGCTCTCACTTTGTGAGCATGAGAGTGAATACGAGAAGTAGAGGGTGGGGTGGGAGAGGTTGATGGTGGGTGGGAGAGGTTGATGGTGGGTGGGAGAGGTAGAAAGTAGGTTGAGGAGCAGAGGCTGTATTGCGAGTAAATAATGGGGTGTAATTGGTAGATGATAGGGTTTTAGAAGCATGGGGTTAGATGCGAGAGGTAGAAGATAGGGCTAGATTGTTCGGTAAGAAGTAGGTGTGGTGCGAAAAGTAGATAGTGGAGTGAAAGAGGTCGAGGTAGGGGACACGAGAGGTAGAGGGTGAGGTCCGAGAGGCTGCCAGACAACTACAATATTCATGAGAGGCCAGGGTATAAACACCAACGTTCAAGAACCGTCCCCCCCCTAAGACAATCTGCAGCGTAATACGCTTGAGAAGAACACATCAGATCCATGACAGTATCCAGAATCAGTGCCAATACTGACCCACACGTTAGTACTGTGAACTACCTCCACGCAGTACTCTGCCTCACTGACTTTAGTGGACTGTTCTCACCCACACTAAAACGCTGCTGCTGATGCAATCACCTCTGGAAAAGGAGACTGCGTTACTACCTGAAGCAGTAGTTATCACAGTAAACAGGAAGCTCTGTAGCACACATGCACTGTCCAGCCTACGAGAATCAAGCAGTTCTGAAGGCCAAAGTCTTAACAATGTTCTGAACGTAACTGATAATTCATTGGATCTGCGCAACATACGGGCATCACCAACGTCCAGTATTAAATAATTTGTACCTAAAATCACCATCGAAACAGAGGACGCTTTAAAATACTGAAAAACAATTCCAGAACTGACACCACACAGACACAATGAGGAATTTGACACCACAAAAACCTGGGTATCTTTATTGGGAGACTTATTTTTTAATCTACCAGTGACTATCAATTCAATGCACTGTCTTCAGTGTACAGTTCTGCAAGGCTAAGGGATTAAGTACCTCACCTTTTACTGTCTCCGTTTAACATTTCTGTTGGATAGACAGGCAGTGGTTGTCGAACAGTCTTCAGATAAAGATACCTAAGTGATCCATCTGGTTCTAATTCCTCATTTTGTCTTTGATGTGAACCAATTGTGTAACGATGTTAGCGTCACAAACATTGCAATATTACCTTCAAAACTGCCAGGCGACACTCGCCTCAGACATTTCCGTCTACTGGCCTCTATTTCACCTGGAAGTAGCCAAAACTATTAATTCTTCACTCTAATGCCTAAGCATTTTAGTGCCAGTCTTACTCGTAATTACATACCCACCCTATGATAATACTTAGTGGTAATATGCTCATTTCTGATAATGAACTAATTAGAGACGTTACAAAGCAATTAAGGAAGTCAGGTAGCGTATTAGAGGCGTTAACAACCATATTAGAAGCCTCTCATATGGCCGATAACGCCTATAGTCTTTAATAACCTCAATAAAAATTTACTTCATTACAAGTGTTAACCTCGGAGGTAAAAAGAATCTTATTAGAAGCGACACAGAGCGAACTGAACAAGGTCAAGCAACATGCCGTAGTGTTGTAAATCAAAATAAATTGAGAGGCGAAATTATTTACAAACATTGTCATTTGTAAATAATTTCTTCTGTTTGCGAATTGTTAAGCATTTCAAATCTCTTTCGTTGTCCACTGCATGTGGCAGGATTTGATGGGATAATTTTCAAACAAGTTTGGTGCCCCGGGGGTATGAGGAAACATCGTCTGGCTCCGGCTGGACGCCTATACTTATCGCGGGTCTAGCTCCGTGGTAAAGTACAGGTCACTGATACAGAATTTGCAGGTTCGAGTCCTGCTGTGGACGTACAGATAACTTAAATAATTTCGCCTGTTCGCGAACTGTTAAGCACACACACACACATATATATATATATATGTGTGTGTGTGTGTGTGTGTGTGTGTGTGTGTGTGTGTGTGTGTGTGTGTGTGTGTGTGTGTGTGTGTGTGTGTGTTTGCGCTCGCGCGAATAGGTAAAACTGGTCAATGAGCAAGAACTCTTAAAATTAAGTCCTTTGTAAAAAAAATATATTTAAAGACATTTTTTCATTTATGTTAATATAAAAATTAATAATTTTGTACCAAAAGAACCTTAGGAAACTTACCTAACCGTATTATAACAAGCGCAGTTTAATTCAGTCTAATCAAACTAAGTATATTTTATACAAGTTTA
The DNA here is from genome assembly GCA_009830355.1 of Cherax destructor. Taxonomy (NCBI): domain Eukaryota; kingdom Metazoa; phylum Arthropoda; class Malacostraca; order Decapoda; family Parastacidae; genus Cherax; species Cherax destructor. Next base: position 40,902 of record WNWK01001472.1, on the reverse strand, counting down.
CAATAATGTAATAAACAATGAAATATATTTTTGTTGTTAGATTCAGAATAATTTTTCGAAATTATTACATACACAAATTTTCGCTTGCCTTATTCGGTATGTTTTATCGCATGTTTGATTCATTGGGCACGGCATATGTACATATATATACACGCGCATACATACGTACATACATAAACACAAACATCGACAAGTGCCTTAGACAACTGATCGATCACACACACAAACCTTATTTTAGAAACCGGTTGCACAAACATGTATTGGTTTCACCTAAATACACTGCAATAATAGTAACAGTAGTAGTAATAACAGCAATAATAGTAACAGTAGTAGTAGTAACAGCAATAATAGTAACAGTAGTAGTAATAACATCAATAATAGTAACAGTAGTAGTAATAACAGCAATAATAGTAACAGTAGTAGTAATAACAGCAATAATAGTAACAGTAGTAGTAGTAACAGCAATAATAGTAACAGTAGTAGTAGTAACAGCAATAATAGTAACAGTAGTAGTAATAACAGCAATAATAGTAACAGTAGTAGTAATAACAGCAATAATAGTAACAGTAGTAGTAGTAACAGCAATAATAGTAACAGTAGTAGTAGTAACAGCAATAATAGTAACAGTAGTAGTAGTAACAGCAATAATAGTAACAGTAGTAGTAGTAACAGCAATAATAGTAACAGTAGTAGTAGTAACAGCAATAATAGTAACAGTAGTAGTAGTAACAGCAATAATAGTAACAGTAGTAGTAGTAACAGCAATAATAGTAACAGTAGTAGTAGTAGTAACAGTAGTAGTATTAGTAACTAGTAGTATTAGTAAATGGAAATAGTATTAATAACTAGTATTAGAATTAGTAACTAGTAGTAGTATTAGTAACTAGTAGTACTTGTGCTAGTTCTACTAGTAGTAGCAGCAGCAGCAGCAGCATATGCAAATAGAGCTGAACTACAGTTAGCTCTCGGCCTTTCCTCTGTCTTTTTCCTTTATTCACTCTATCCTCTCGCTCTCTGACTCGTTATCTCACAGTGCGAGTCAACCACTTTGCCTTTATATCCGACTCCCCTAACTAGTGTGTTCATTCCCCTCAACCCACTGTTTGAACGTTATCATTGACACAACTAATTGACGCGACCTTTTGACGTGCATAATATTGACCTGACCCCCATCACTGCCATCCGCTTCCCCATCCTGCTCTCAGAGTAACTCCATCCACTCCATAATTTTTTGTTTTAACTTTAAATGTTTTGAATTCTAAATACTAACGAAAGGGGATTTATTATTTAGGAAATCGTAAAGTAACACAATTGGAAACAAACCACGGAACGGGTGGGGTTCAAACACCAACCTTTCCATGTTATAGCTAATTTATGTTGATATATGCCAACAATACGAACCTAAGGAACGTGCGTACTTACTGCTTTGTACTCATCCGGATTTGCACATTCATTTGTACTCAGCAGTTATTTATTCTAGAGGTTAATTATTCGTTTTTTACTGATTGCTGTTGAATATTGTTGGGTTGTGTGTGTGTGTGTGTGTGTGTGTGTGTGTTTGGTGTCTAATGCTCTTGTCGATGTGTTTTTATGTAGGTATGCGAATATATATATATAATATATATATATATATATATATATATATATATATATATATATATATATATATATATATATATATATGTCGTGCCGATTAGGTAAAACTGGTCAATTAGCAAGAACTCATCTAAAATTAAGTCTCTTTCTAAAATTTTCTCTTATACGTTTAAAGATATATTTTTTTCATTTATGTTAATGTAAGAATTTATAATTTTGTACCAAGAGAAACTTTGAAAACCTACCTAACCTTATTACAACAAACGCAATTTAATTTAGCCTAACCCAACTAAATATATTTTAGATACGTTAACATTAATTTAATAATAAACAAACACAATGAAATATATTTTTTTCGTTATGTTCAGAATGATTTTGGCGAAATTATTGCATACACAAATTTTCACTTGTCTTATATGGCAAGGTGAGCGTTGCTATTTAAGCCAAAATCGCAAGTTTTACCTAATCGGCACGACATATATATATATATATATATATATATATATATATTTTTTTTTTATTAACACATCGGCCGATTCCCACCAAGGCAGGGTGGCCCGAAAAAGAAAAACTTTCATCATCATTCACTCCATCACTGTCTTGCCAGAAGGGTGCTTTACACTACAGTTATAAAACTGCAACATTAACACCCCTCCTTCAGAGTGCCGGCACTGTACTTCCCATCTCCAGAACTCAAGTCCGGCCTGCCGGTTTCCCTGAATCCCTTCATAAATGTTACTTTGCTCACACTCCAACAGCACGTCAAGTATTAAAAACCATATGCCTCCATTCACTCCTATCAAATACGCTCACACATGCTTGCTGGAAGTCCAAGCCCTCGCACACAAAACTTCCTTTACCCCTCCCTCCAACCTTTCCTAGGCCGACCCCTACCCCGCCTTCCCTCCACTACAGATTTATACACTCTCGAAGTCACTCTGTCTCGTTCCATTCGCTCTACATGTCCAAACCACCTCAACAACCCCTCCTCAGCTCTCTGGACAATCGTTTTGGTAATCCCGCACCTCCTCCTAATTTCCAAACTCCGAATTCTCTGCATTATATTCACACCACACATTGACCTCAGACATGACATCTCCACTGCCTCCAGCCTTCTCCTCGTTGCAACATTCATCACCCATGCTTCACACCCATATAAGAGCGTTGGTATAACTATACTCTCATACATTCCCTCTTTACTTCCATGGACAAGGTTCTTTGTCTCCACAGACTCCGAAGTGCTCCACTCACCCTTTTCCCTCATCAATTCTATGATTCACCTCATCCTTCATAGACCCATCCGCGACATGTCCACTCCCAAATATCTGAATACATTCACCTCCTCCATACTCTCTCCCTCCAATCTGATATCCAATCTTTCGTCACCTATTCTTTTTGTTATCCTCATCACCTTACTCTTTCCTATATTCACTTTCAATTTTCTTCTTTTACACACCCTACCAAATTCATCCACCAACCTCTGCAGCTTCTCTTCAGAATCTCCCAAAAGCACAGTGTCATCAGCAAAAGCAACTGTGACAACTCCCACTTTGTATTTGCTTCTTTATCTTTTAGCCCAACACCTCTTGCCAAGACCCTCGCATTCACTTCTCTTACAACCCCATCTATAAATATATTGAACAACCACGGTGACATCATACATCCTTGTCTAAGGCCCACTTTTACTGGGAAATAGTCCCCTTCCCTCCTACACACTCTAACCTGAGCCTCACTATCCTCATAAAAACTCTTCACTGCTTTCAGTAACCTTCCTCCTATTCCATACACCTGCAACATCTGCCACATTGCCCCCCTATCTACCCTATCATACGCCTTTTCCAAATCCATATATATATATATATATATAGCGAGAGAGAATCAAATTTTAATGACAAGTGACGTAGGAAATTGTGTGAGAAGAGAAAATTCCTTATAAATAATTTAAAATTAAGACACCTGATTAAATAAATTTTCTGTTCAGCAAAATAGAGAGGACAGAAGATGAAGGAAGGAGAAGGAAATGAATAAGATGAAGGTAAGGTTGAGGGAGGGAAGGATTGAAGGAGATGAAGGAAGGAGATGGTGAGGGTCAGAATGGAGGGAAAGAAAGTTGGTAAAAGTAAGGAGGAGGGAGGGGAAGAGAGGGGAGAAGAGAGTGAAGAGAGGGAGAATAGAGGGGGAGAAAGAAGGAAGTGGTGAACGGAGGGAAGTAGATAATGAAGGTAAGGATGAGTGAAGGGAAGAGGTAGGAGGGAGAAGAAAGAAGATAAAGAAAAAAGAAATGGTGAAGACTAGACCGAGGGACGAGGGAAAAAACAGAAAATAGGGAGTAGGGAAGGAAGGAAATGGTGAAGATTGAAAGGAGAAACACACGCACACGCTCGCGCGCGCACACAGCAAATTAATTCCACTACTTTTCCAGCAATATTCCCTTCGCGTCTTTGTGTCTTCTGCCTTCTAATTCTCACTGTCTTCTATTTCCTACCTAGTTCCTGCCTCCTGTCTTGTCTTCTAAATCCTACCCACCTCCTGTTTCCCACCCACCTAACCCCATCTCTCCTTCCTACCTCCTATCTTCATGTTTTTCCCTACCAATTTCCTGCCTCCTGTTCCTTACTTCCTGCCTACCTATTGACTTTTGTCTCCTACTTCCTACCTACCTTCCGCCACCATGGCATGATGAGCGAGGCAGTTATCATGCGAGGGGCATCAGGGACAACCTCTGGCTGTGATTGTACACTGTGTCACGTAGTGTGGACAGCCTTCATCATCCCCCCAGAGTCGTGCTGAGCCTTCCCCTGAGACCACTACTGTAGCGCAGCTGGAAGAACAAGGGAGTGAGTACAAGATATTGAGACCAAGCGAGGGGAGGAGAGAGTACAAGGGAGAGAAACAAAAACGTACAATACCCTGACTGAAACAATGCACGAGGAGGAGGTTGCGACGACGTTTCGGTCAGACTTTGACCACTTACAGTCTCACTAACACAAGTGTGTTCAGGTTCAGGTAGGTTTCCCAGGACGGGTCCTTGTCTTCTCTATGTTGTGACCGGGTAGTGGCTTCTGAAGGAGTATCGGTTTGTATAGGTGATGAACCGTTTACAGCCCTATAGCGAGGGCAGCCCTATGAAAAGGGCGCGATTACTCTTCCAACTCCATTTGAGCCATTCTTGGCACTTAGGCCGCAGCCCGAGTGCCAGAACTACTCGGAGATTCTCTGGAGGTGTCGAACACCCAACGTACTAACAAAAGAGTGAGGGAGCCAATATATATAGGCGAGGGGCACACGGACGGGAACAAGAGGGGAAGGAATGGAAGTTGTAGTAGTGGTAAAACTGGTAGTAGAAGTAGTAGTATTAGAAGTAATAGTGGTGGCAGTCGAAAGTAGGGAGAATAGTTTAGCAAGACAAGAAAGGGGATTGAAGGGTGAAGGGAAGCAATAGTAAGATAGTAGCAATAGTAGAAGAATGGAGGGGAAGACGTAGAAGTAAGGTCAGTCTAAGGACAAGAAAAAGGAGCACTGCAGGAGTACAAAGGGCGCAAAAGGGGTAGGACTAAAAGCACAGGTGGGGGGGGGGACTAAGACAGAATACACTTAGGCAGAAAAAAGGAAAACAAAGAAAGGAAAAGGAAAAATAGGAAAGAAGGGTATGGAAAGAAGAAAGGATCAGGTCAAGTCATGATTCTTTTGAAGTCTGAAGCATTTGACAATATAATGAGAAAGGAAGGCATCCACAGAGACAAAGCCACGACTAAGATTCATGCAAAGAAACTTGTGTATAAGGGATGCTTCAACAAGACGGCGACTGTGAAAGCTAGAAGGTAGACAGTTTTAGCAGATGACCAGCCAATATGAGGACTGTGATCTCTAACATGACAGAAAAGAGCATTATTGGTGTCAGCAAGTCTAACACTTCTTTTGTGTTCTTTGAGTGTCAGAAAGAGAGCGTCCAGTCTCTCCAAAGTATTGGAGAGGACAAAAGGAGCACGAAATAAAATAGAGTAGACACCAGGGGCATCTATATCGGGTGAGGTACAGACTTTATTAACACCAGGAGAGTTAGTATGGTGAAAAGTAAGTTTAAGGTCTAAGGAACGGACAGAGTTGTTGAGATTAAAAAGAAAGTATTATATAGAAAGACGTGTGTTCCCGGTGCATAAGGCAGAACGCAAGACCCAGACGTAGATTACTAGTCTTCTGTCCCATATACGAAATTATATTTCCAAAATGATATTATCCTGATCAAATTCTCTTTCCCATCGACTTGGTGATTCACTAAGTAATTGTGGTGGGTCGGGTGGTGTGGTGGGTAAGGTAGTAGTGCGGTGGGTCGGGCGGTAGTGTGGTGATGACGGTGTTGGTGTTGGACATGGTGTATGGTAGTGGTGAAGAATGTAGGACTCCAGTTAGTGTTGAAGAACGTGGTGGTGATGGTAGTTATTGAGAATGCTGATGTAAAGTGTGGTGGTGGTGGTGGAGAGTAGGGTGGGGTGGGAGTGTGGTGGTCATGGTGTTTGAGAATGAGGTGGCAGCTTTTAGGAGGACTATTTGTGGTGGAGAGTATGAAAATGGTGTAGTGTGGTGGTGGTTTGTTATGGTATCACTATTTTATGATGTATAATACCAACAAGAATATAAGACGTGTGCAACAGTTTGGTAACTTTATTGGTGAGAGGTTTCGCTCAACGACCTTCAGTCTAAATACCGAAACATTCGCTGCCCGACCTTAGTCGTGAGCAGGTGTGCTGGCAAGGGTCTCTGGTGGACAGTGGACACCCTTTAGTTTCAAAATGGTGGCAACATATCTGAGGCGGATAAACACTGTGTATTGAGGCGCTGGTTGGGGCCATCTACCCGTCTAATGTGGATGTATTATTGCCTGCCATTCTTCGAGACGCTTATGGAATACCCACGGACGATTTATATGGCATATCGATAAATGGAGCCACTAGGGTATTTGTGAACGAGTGGTTGACGCTTTCCAGGAAACGCGAATGGTCATTTATGAAGGCTTGGAGGTGAGGTTACGGGACGTTTCGGCAACGTATATTTGGATAAGAATACGTAATTTACCTTTTGAGGCTGATGCAGTTGATGTGAAGAGGGTCTTTCAGGCATATGGTGTGATACATGCAGTTAACGTTGGGAGGTGGACCCAGGGGCCCTATGCTGGAATGCCGGAAGGGTTGTTCAGTCTCAAGATGACATTGAGGAGACCAATACCATTGAATGTTCTCATGCCGGAATTCCATATGCAAGTCTACATTACATACGTTGGGCAGGTGCGAGTGTGTAGGCTATGTGGGCAGCCGGAACATATGGCTATGGCGTGTGAACGACGGGAGCCAACCAACCAGCGTCAACATGGTGCCGTGATGCAGGAACAAGGGGAAACGGCATTGATGAATGAGGATGTACACCAACAGGAGCTGGTGTCTAAGAGTGAGCAAATTAGTACTGGTAAGTGGAGTGATGACTTGGAGGAAGAAGCGGTGGTGGTAGTATCACTCCCACTGGTGACGCAGCCCGATGAGGACCGTGGCTCCCTGGATCGTGAGGTGCAAGGGGTGGATGATGCATTGGTTAACTTATCAGGACCTCTCATGGATGATTTGCAGAGGATGCTTGATAGCCCAGAGCAGGTGGTAGCCGACTATGTGGAGGGTAACTTCCCGGAGTTGGTGGCAACACCGGGTGAAGTGCTGAATGGGCGTGTAAGTAAGGAGGCAGGTGATGGTATGGATGATCAGGTGCAGGTGTGTGTGGTTGAGGCAGGGGTACATAGGGGCGTGTCAGATTTGAGTGGTGAGGAATCAGGCGAGGTCATGGAGGTAGTGGGGGGAGTCCCGCAAGAGATCCAGTGGATCAGTGGAGGATGACGTGTTGATGCCAGGTCAGAGGACCGGCAAGAAAGTATGGGCAGATGTGGCTAAGGGCAGGAAGGGCGGGGTTAAGGGTAAAGTCAGGGCCAGAGAGGGAGGGGGTTATTGTAGGGGAGGACTAGTGTTGAAGCTAGGTGGGTCTAGATTGGTGAAGCATCGTGGGAAGCCTCCGATGAAACCTTCAAGTGTCTCTGTATGAATGTCAACAGCCTTCGGGCAGAGGTTAAAAGGTTATGGGTGGAAGCAACTTTAAGGAGAGAGGGGATTGACGTATGCATCTTACAGGAACACAATTTTAAGTGTGGTAGGGAATTGTTGTTCATGGGTTATAATTTATACACGGGGAGTACTGTGAATCTCAAGAGTGGGGTGTTGGTTGGCATAAGGGAGACCAGCCCTTTTCGTATGAGGTCCTGGGAGGTGGAGAATGGGAGGATTGTGAGGGTTGATGGGGTATGGAGAGACATACCTGTTAGTTTTATTGGGGTTTATATGCCTGCAGCCAACGCAAGGTGTGTGAAGGAAGCTTTTGTGCGTGATTATTTAGTTTATGCTTTAAGGGGATTGCCTGAGGTAGTAATAGTAGCTGGTGATTGGAACTATTATTCGGAAGCGTGACGTAGAACCTCGAGGGTCGGGATGTGAATTTGCAGTTTTGAGGGATGTGTTGGGGCGATGGGAGTCAAGGATGTGGTTGTTGGGAGGGATGCTTTGGTGGAGCATACATTTTTTAAGAGAGGATATGCGGCATGACTAGATAGGATTTATGTAGCACCAAGTATCAGTGTAGGAGACGTGCGTCTTCTCAATGTTGGGTTCTCCGATCACGATCACCGTGGTGTAGTGGCGGTGTTGAGCTGGGATGGGGCTGTGAAGATTTAACCAGGTCATTGGAAATTGAATGTTAGTTTGTTACAGAGGGATGGGGATAGGGATGCTTTTGCAGACTGGTGGGAGAGGGTGTGGGGAAGGGGCAGAGGGATAGGGGAAGCGGTGAGGTGGTGGTCTTTACAGGCGAAGGCGGTGGTGAGGGATTATTATCAGAGGGCCGGGGTGGAGGAGGCTGGTTATAGGTATGGTTTGCAACGTTACTTAGAAAGTCAGCTTAGGGCTTATGTAGGGGGAGGGGGATGGGGGCCATCAGGCAGACATTAGTATGCTTCGTGGGCAGTTAAGGGACATACAAGATGAGAGATTTCATGTGGTCAGGGTCAGGTGTCAATTGGATGAGGCTAGTCGATGGATCACATTTTGGAGGGGTTAAAGGAGCGACTGGGGGAGGAGGATAGGAAGGGGTTAGGAGGACATATAACAGAGGTGGAAGTATGGCAGGTGGTGCAGGGATTAAGGTTAGAAAAGGCGCCTTGGGTGGATGGCTTACCTGGAGATTTTTGTGTGTTTCATTGGGACGTGTTAAAGGATGCTTTAGTGCGGATCTTTAATCAAATGAAAGATAGGGGATATATGGAGGAAGAGCAAAGGACAGGGGTGGGTAGCGCTGGTCCGGAAGGGGAAGGAAGGTGATAGGTTGAAGGGCTATAGAGCTATAACGTTATGCTCGGATTATAAGATCTTTGCGAAAGTACTGGTTTTAGATGATGGACAACATGGGGTGCCGGGGCGAAGCATAAGGGCAGGGCATAGGAGGATTAGGGAGTTTGTAGATATCAAGAGGGGAGGAGGGGTTCTAGGATTAGACTGGGAGACTGCATACGATAGCGTAGATAGGGAATTTTTGTTTGGGGGTTTTGATGGGGTTAGGGTTTGGGGAAGAAATCGTGGGGTGGGTGAGGACTTTATATGACCGGGCGTTGGCAAGGGTCCAGGTAAATGGGAAGTTGGGGGTTCAGGTGAGTTATGAAAGGGGTTTGTGGCAGGGTTGTCCTCTGTCGCAAATCCTTTTTGGGTGTATGCAGGACCCTTTCTATAGATTGGTTAGGGAAGGGGTTTGGGATGGAGAGGTGGGAAGGGGTTGTAAATCAGGCATAGTAGGATATGTCGATGATACGACCATCCTGGTGGGTAGTGAGGGTTTATTGCATGTGAATAGGATTGTGGGTATTTTGGGGAAGACGACAGGTATGAGGGTAAATAGGGGTAAGTCAAGTTTATTGGAGGTAGGTGCATGGGTGGGAGGGACGTTGGACAGTAGGGCAGGTTGGAAATGCATCAATAGGATAAAAATTTGCAGGGTAATTTTCAGTCATGATAGGGAATTGGCAAGAGAATTGAATTCGGTGGCAGTGGGGGACAGAGCTATAGATAGGTTGGGAGGCATTAGGTCTACAGAGGTAACACTGTTGCAGCAGGCGGTGGTGGTAAATGTTTTAGTATATAGCAAACTATGGTTTGTTGCTGCCGTATATCCTCTCCGGGAGTGTGATGTTGAGAGGTTGCTTGGGAGGGTTTTTAGTTATATTTGGAGTCATGGGAGGCATTGGTTAGGTAGGGAGGTGGTGACTACTGGGGTGGGGGTGGGTGGGTTGGGGTTGATACCGCTATGTAATAGGCTACAAAGTATTTTTGTTAAGCAAGAATATGTGGTAGGGGGGTACAGGGAGAAGCAGGGTGAATGGGGGCATGCAGGAGGTACGTTGGTGGTGGGGGGTAGGGATCTGTTGAGATGTGAGGCTATGTTGAGGTTTCTCATTGTTGTTCGGGAGCCTGGGAGGGTTAAGGTAGGCATATTGGATAGAGTAGAGAGGCGGGGAGGTGTGGTGCAAGGTGCAGGTACTTATCCAATGAATAATTGGAAGTTAACGTGGCATTGGATGAAGAAGTTGAGGATACCACCAAGAGTGCGTGAAACAGGTTATAGGTTTTTATTGGGTATTTTGGCGACCCATGCACAGTTGTATAGGATGGGCATTATCAGGGATGGGTTGTGCAGATCGTGTGGGGTCCTGGAAACGGCGTATCATACTCTGTATTTCTGTGATACGCTGGTGGGGGTCAGGGAGTTGTTTAGTGGGGTATTAAGGAGGGTGGGGCAGGGGGTTTGATGACCCTGAGGGCATTGTGTTTGGACGTAGGGGCTTTTCCGGAGGACGTCGGTAGGGCGGTAGTTTACTTGGTGGTCGAGTACATACATATTTTGTGGGTAATGTGGGAGGCTCCCGGAGCACAGAGTATCCGAGCGTTGGCAGCAGGTATTTATAGGTCTAAGTGTAGAAATCAGGTTATATATGCGGGGACATGGTGTAAAGCTTTCTCTCAGGGTTATAGGGATTTGACTATAGGTTTTCTGTTGGGGGGTGAGGGGGGAAGGGGGGTACCTCGGTAAAGGGCTGGTCGAAAAAAGGGGGGGTATGGTCAGGGGTTTCTGGACAGGGGGGATGCGGAGGGTGACATGGCTAGGGTTTATGTACGTGCTCTCCGGTGTCACCTGATAGGCCGTCAACACGTTTCGTCCACCAGCCATTGGTAGGAGGTCTGGTGGACATATATTGTAATGTGTGATGATGATGCAAGTTTGCAATCTGATGTCTAAACAGGTCTTGGAATTATGCGCCTTAGAGTGATCATTATGTTGTACTTTATTGGTAGCATGTAATAACTGGCTTAATGGTTATAGGTTGGAGTATTAAGGAAGACAGGTGTTTATGGTGAGGTTGGGTGTTTTTGTACTCGAGTGGGTGATTTGTTTTTTTTTTATGGCCTCAGCGTGAATGGGGTTAATGTGCGTGTCTCAGTCCTTTGGACGACAGGTTACGGGTGTTCGGTAACATGTTTAAATTGTAGATTGTAAAAGGTGTAGGTTATCGCATCACGGCACTTACTAAAGTGTAGGTTATCGCATCACGGCACTTACTAAAGTGTAGCTTATCGCATCACGGCACTTACTAAAGTGTAGCTTATCGCATCACGGCACTTACTAAAGTGTAGCTATCGCATCCGGCACTTACTAAAGTGTAGTTATCGCATCAGGCACTTACTAAAGTGTAGCTTATCGCATCACGGCACTTACTAAAGTGTAGCTTATCGCATCACGGCACTTACTAAAGTGTAGCTTATCGCATCACGGCACTTACTAAAGTGTAGCTTATCGCATCACGGCACTTACTAAAGTGTAGCTTATCGCATCACGGCACTTACTAAAGTGTAGCTTATCGCATCACGGCACTTACTAAAGTGTAGCTTATCGCATCACGGCACTTACTAAAGTGTAGCTTATCGCATCACGGCACTTACTAAAGTGTAGCTTATCGCATCACGGCACTTACTAAAGTGTAGCTTATCGCATCACGGCACTTACTAAAGTGTAGCTTATCGCATCACGGCACTTACTAAAGTGTAGCTTATCGCATCACGGCACTTACTAAAGTGTAGCTTATCGCATCACGGCACTTACTAAAGTGTAGCTTATCGCATCACGGCACTTACTAAAGTGTAGCTTATCGCATCACGGCACTTACTAAAGTGTAGCTTATCGCATCACGGCACTTACTAAAGTGTAGCTTATCGCATCACGGCACTTACATTTTTAGTTTGTTTTCTATTCTACTTAGATTGATGGCGAACGCTGTTATCCGTATATCGTTGGTATTCATTGTGATATTAGAATCGTTTGCATTTATGAAGTTCTTGATGTGGTATTAACATGTTTTGACACCATAGTAAACTTATATATACAAAAATGAACAAGGTTATATTGTACTGTTGATGTAACTATGCCACAAGTATTGTATTGTTTGAGTTATTATGTAGGTAGCAGTTTTCAATGTAGATGTACAAATAGTTCAATGTGTACATATTTCTGTAGGGTAAGTTTCCGCATCACGGCACTTACATATTAGGATGTTTTCTTTTTCTTTTTAGTCTGAGGGCAACATTAATTATATGTCTTTCCCTTAGTCTTAGGTTAAGATAATTATATTGTTTTGCATTTATGAGGTACTTGGTGTCGTACCCACATGTTACTTTTGTATTCTCAATGTTTTGATTAATAAAATATAAAAAAAAAATACTGAAGCAACGACGGATGGGACTAATAACCTCATTAGATCTACATAAGAACATGGAGAAAGGAAGGAACAATGTAACATTCCTCTTGATTTTTCTCTTTGGCTGAAAATATTGGTGCCTCTAGTGTCCCTCTCCTTTTGACCTACGAGACATTTTAGTCTATTGTTTATCAATTTAGTGTCATTTTGATTTGATCTAATTTCTATATTTGGAAAATGTGTAACTTAGGCAGCTTGTTCAATACTTTGAAACCTATCCATGGCAACCATGTTCGCTTTCTTGGTCCACATGAACATTCCCAGTCAGGTTATCGCAGTCTATTCTACCGAGACAATACCTTGCCGTCTGAAATCCACCTCACGGATGTCAGAGACCTTGACTTTGTTGCAATTATTCAAGTAATTCCTAGAGATATTTAAACTTACTGATTTGTGATTGTTTTCTTCAAGTTCATTAAGCTCAAGATTATTAATTAGACATTTCTTGTTTGACGGTGCCAAATCAAGAAGGTTATTTCCTCTAGTTGGTTCGGTTAAAAACTTTTAAAAAACATTCCTAGACTGCTTCTAGAAAGTCGCGCCACTCTAGATATCTTGTCAAATTGTGTCAATGTATTTGGCTAAAGTTAAACTCTTCCATGAAAACAAAATTTTCCAGCCTACATACTTTAGTAATTTCGTTCCATAGAAGTTTATCATGTTTTCTATATAAATTAGCTTTGTATATCACACCCAAGATTAGTTTTTCATGTCCCTTGAGAAGCTGTAGCAAACAGATTCAGTTAGTAGTTTCCAATTTTACATATTTTTCTTCTTTTCAACAGTTTAAATTACCCTAAACACACGGCGGCACTCAGCCTCCTTTGTTATTTTCACTGAAATAATTTATACTACTGTAAGTGGTATTCAGCAGGCATGTCCCTATCTTTCGAACTGAACCAGGTTTCGGTTATTGCAATATTATCTATGCTTCCTGCACGTGTATTTAGTCTTAGTTTATGTATCTTATTTCTAGCGCTCCTACTATTAGTGTAGTCGAGCGTAAGTGAATTAGTCACTCGCCGCCCTCCACTCTGTTGATAGTTTAATAAGCTTTTGTTATTACCTATAAACCTGTAAAATGAGCTATATGTTTTTTTTAAGGATTTCCTAAAGTATCTTCAATTTTTTTGCTACTGCCATCCCTAGTGCTGTAACTTGTTTCTACACCCCCCCTCCCTCTCCATACCTCTGTCAATTTAAAATCTTATACACTTAGAGTTGGCTAACGTTATCACCACTGCCCTAGAGATCCACCTCATCCCTTGAATATATATATTTGTCATAGAAATTATCCCGGTTGTCAATGAATGGGATTGCAAGTTCTTTGCAGTACTTGCCTAGCCAGCAATTCACAGGAATTTCAATAGACATCAATTTATTGTCCACTTCTTTCTAGGCAAAATGCTACACGCGATCGGGATTCTTCCCTAGGACCTAGTAATTAATTCCATAGCTCTTATACTTGACCTGCAGCTACTTACTCCTGCCCTTTCCAATATAATTTCCTCCAGCACTGAGGATGATAATGGACTTGTTCTTTTTGCCTGACACGATATTATCTAACCACTTGACCATGCCACCAACACTAGTTCCAGGGTCCATATACGTATTTAATTTCTGAGTAGCTGACAAAGAGAATATTCTTACCTTTCTTAGTAGAGAAGATTAATGGAACCTCTATTATCGTTGACCACTGAAGTACGTTCATCCTGGAATATATCAAAGCGATTTCCTATTATTATTATTAAGTCTAATTGAACCTTTTTCAATTAAATATTTTTCCCTTCAAATCACTACACAATTGCTACTGCATATAACCTCCTCTTCGTTGTTGTTAACCTGTTTCCCTTCACTAACTCCAATAATCTCGCTCATTATTACACTTCTCTAAACGATTTTTCGACTTAATATTCTTCCCGTGAAGTAGAATGTCCTCCTTGAACACGCTGAGGTCTGATGGTAAAGCACTAGAGAAGCAAGCCATGAAAGCACTAAGACTTCCCCAAAGCAACAGATACAAGCCGACCATGTACCTGAAGACACCAAGGTATAACACCAGACTTATTTATCTTAAAAAAAATGTCGTCGAAATCATATGTAAAATTGTCAGAGAAATTTAGTTGCCAATAGAGTAAAATTGACTTTTACATAACCATTGTTTTCCGTAGTAACTACTTTCCGTAACCAGCATATTTATTTACATTAATCATGAAAGCACAGTAAGACGATTAAAATCTTTGTGTATATTCAAAAGCAAGCTCATCTATATACACACAGATACATATACGTATCTCTATGTTTATTCACAGTCAGGCATTTCTCACTGTATATGCACAAATGTCTCACTCATCTTATATACACATTTAGGCGAACAGGCAATCACTGAAGTGAATATAATAGTACACACTAACCTTGATGTTCACAATGCACATCAACACAGGTCGTGTTGTTATCCTCTTCTTAGTGTGAGATTTACCAACGTGTCTCACTTTCCTCATCACTCACTGGAATACAGCACCGAAGGATCCTGAATGAACCTTATTATGCCTTTTTGGAGCCTCGGTATTGTGTAAGATAAACACAATTTACACACTGGACACTAGGGGCAAACGGTTCTCAGTCACGGCCAAACTTACTATGAACTGGGCTGCTCCGAATGACCCACACGGGTTGCTGGGCTGGTGAATTGATCTAATATAATTACCTATCAATTACTCAAAGGGTCATTTAGGCTGTCTCACTTGTTCACTACCAGTCAAGAATATTTTAATCCCTAAAATAATGTTTAATGTATACTCTCAATCTATGCATATTGAGAGATAAATGCCTCTCTGCGTATATATTTCTTTGATTCAAAGCCTGTCGACTGCACAAGGTTCACTGGGTTTAAATCGTATTGACTCTACTCGAGTCATTGAAACTGCAAATAACCTGTGCAGACAAGGAGGTTTTAATCCCCTAAACAGAAGTTACGGTAAATTCTCAGTATATTATACGCTGAGACAAAACATTAGACACTCGGTGAGAATAACCCTGACTGTACGAGGGTCATTACGGGTACATTTTACTGGTACACCGCCAGTCAAAAATTACCTGAATGCCCCATATTAGAATTAATATAAACTCTCATTGTATATACACTGAGCGATATATACATATCGGTGTATGTGCACTGTGCCTGGTTGGATTGTTAGGTTTATAGCCTATTGACAACACGATGTTCATTAAGGCTGAATATTACCTGTATACCACTAATAAAAATTGCCCTAGTATGAAAAATAGAGATCAATGTAAATTCGTAGTGTATATACACTGAGAGATATACACCACTCGGAGTATATACACTTGACTGTTTGGTGTTTTAATCAAGAAAAGAGTAATAAAAAATTAACTCTCAGTGCAAAATATTTGCTGAGATATTCACACGTCTCACGAAATCGTAATGACACGATTGCAAACAAACCACATACCACGGGTGGGGTTCGAACCCGCGGGTTCGAACCCCACCCGTGGTATGTGGTTTGATATTCACACGTCATTGTATACATACAGCTGCTCTCAGTACATATAGATCGGGGGAAATGCACTTCAGAATGTAATGTTGTTCTCAAACGGGTTTGCCGTTTTTTTTTTGTGAATATAATAATGAAGTGAAATATACACTAGCGGTTATTCTACAAACTTCAAGTGTCGTTTTGAATAGTGAATGAACTTTAGAAATCTTCATTCACAAAAAAATCTCTAAATTTTCACTGCAAAAATAGAGCGACAAACAACTTTTGATAAGCAGCAATTATCATCCATTAGCAGTGCGTACTGCTGTCAGTAATAATTTGTCTTTTCGACTAAATGCATTATTAATGGAAGTCCTGTTAAAATTTCAGGTCGTTTGTGACTGCCAGTTAGGTTAGGTTAGGTAAGATTCGTCAGGAAACAGGACAAGTGTTTCCTGACGCGGGTCTTAGTCAAATAATGACTGCCAGTGTCCTTACTATAGCCCCAATTTGCTTTTTTACTCTCCAGTCTGTCCCATTGCGATACAGGGAAAGATGAAATCTGGTGAGGAAAGACCGGGTGTTCTTCGCCGTGAGTAAGGCGGCTGATTTTATATGCACTGCGGCCAGGGACACATTCACTTGCCCCGGAGGGTCTTCGTGGGAGTCTAACACAAACTTGACCATTCTGTCCTTAAAGTTGCTAGTAGTATTGTCGTCAAACAGGAAGACGCCCACCCATTTCTCTGACAAGTACCACAGGCGATCGGTCATCTATTGCAATGGTACTTAGTATATTACTGAAAGGAAAATTTTAGTTCACTCTATTGCGCTTTGATGAAGATAAAGGCTGTCTCTACGTCTTGATGAAGACGCTTGCAAAAGTTGTCTAAAACTCCCGATATCCTTTTCTTCGTGCGCTATTAAATGAAAGTGCAAGTGAAACCTCCTTTCCTTGAAAATACAGATGGTCGTTGGTATCCATAAAGAGTCAAGAAAGAGCAAGGTACGCTCAAGTTGTTTGCAGTAATCATGCAGCTGAATTTCTATCAGTGTCAAACTGAAGAAATTCCCGAAGATTTTTTTGATTGCATCAATGGCCTCGGTATCCAGTTGGTCAGTGGAGATGTCTTCAAATCGATCATGATCTATGAATACAGGTGGTAGAATTACCGATAATGTGTAAGTTAAAAGGACAAATATGCAACTAATGCGACATTCTCTTGTGGCTCCTATTTTATTGTCGCATTAGTTGCAAATGTGTCCTTTTACCTAACACATGATCTATGAACTTCTGCTGTCCTTGAAAACGTTTGAAGAACAGACCTTACGGAGCTCACGAAGCACCCAGTAACTAGCTGCATGCTAATCCAGTTGCCGTTCTGACGAGCGAGGTGTAGAAGGTCGCACCCAAGTAACTATTTAAGGGTAAAACATAGTTCCTCTGGCTTTCCTTCCCTACTGTTTCCAACGGCGTTGGCGCTCATGGTGTTGAAGTACATTCATCGTACGTAATTATTAATCTTCCACTCATTAAAACATCGAAAACGGAGTGGCCATGTTCCTTCCCAGTGCCTACGAGGATTTGGAATATCACAAACAGCTGAAAAATTCTATCCAGTAAGGGAATGCGATCAACCTCGTCTTTTTTTCCAGTAATATCTTGAACGATCTTACCATCTCAGTGAACAATTAGAACATCAGTAATAGCTGGACTGAAACATTTATTTTGGCTGCGCTTAGGATGTGTGTGTGTGTGGGGGGGGGTCTGTAATCTTAGATATGGAACTAGATTATCCAAAGATTTCTTAGCTGCAGAACAACAGCTACTGCTGCTGTTACTTTCAAAAAAAAATATCTTCTATAGTTTAGAAGATAATGGTTTAGAATCTAAACTATTAACGTCCTTGCTTATCTTCCGCCAGTGATCCCGTCCCTCGGACAAATGCTACTGCTCTTTCATTTCTTTCTTCCCGAGGACATTGTAGTTAGAGCTCATCTTTGGCCGACGCCTTTTCTATTGTTGAGTTGAAAAGGAAAAATTTTTCCTCCTCAATGCTGACGACTCGGATTGCGTTCTTTGTCAGCACCTGCCACCTAGTGAAGAGTCTCCAGTTTTCCTAATTGATCTGGGAAGCGCCAGGACCCCAGTGATCGATCTTGTTTACGGTGCACCGGAATGCGAGCTTAATTTTAAAACTTCACGGTCTTTCTTGATAGTTTTAGCAGACGCTTCAGACAAGGTCGCCTCCTGCTCCCGGCGGAGGTAAATTAAGCGTCCAAGAGCTTGCCGGATGGACGGTGTTTGATTTTATTTGCTATCTTCCTCGTACATCTTAATTAAGAACACTGTTGTCCAAATTCTGCTGGACAGAGAAGTTGCAGCTATCATTAATGAGTATCTGAAAAAACATCCAGATAACATTTTTGATCGGGATGATATCATGTGCAAAATTTTGAGATCAACGAAAGTTATTAAAAATTTCACACACACACACACACATACACACACACACACACATACATACACACACACACACATACACACATACACATACACACACACACACACATACACCAGTAAAAGAAATGATGGAATATGTGACAACCAAATGCAAAGAGGCAGAGGAGAGGTTTGTCCCCAAGGGAAACAGAAGTAATGGGAAGACCAGAACGAGTCCTTGGTTCACCCAGAGGTGTAGGGAGGCAAAAAGTAAGTGTAATAGAGAATGGAAAAAGTACAGAAGACAAAGGACCCAGGAAAATAAAGAGATTAGCCGAAGAGCCAGAAACGAATATGCACAGGTAAGAAGGGAGGCTCAGCGACAATATGAAAATGATATAGCATCAAAAGTCAAGTATGACCCGAAGCTGCTGTATAGCCACATCAGGAGGAAAACAACAGTCAAGGACCAGGTAATCAGGCTGAGAAAGGAAGGTGGGGAGTTCACAATAAACGACCAAGAGGTATGTGAGGAGCTCAACATGAGATTTAAAGAAGTATTTACACAGGAGACAGGAAGGACTCCAGGAATTCAGAATAGGGAGGTATACCAACAAGTGCTGGATGAAATACACACAACCGAGGAGGAGGTGAAGAAGCTGCTATGTGAACTCGATACCTCAAAAGCGGTGGGACCGGACAACATTTCTCCGTGGGTCCTTAGAGAGGAGCAGAGATGTTGTGTGTGCCACTAACACAAATCTTCAACACATCCATTGAAACTGGGCAACTACCTGAGGCGTGGAAGATGGCAAATGTAGTCCCAATTTTTAAGAAAGGAGACAGACACGAGGCATTAAACTACAGACCTGTGTCACTGACGTGTATAGTATGCAAAGTCATGGAGAAGATCATCAGGAGGAGAATGGTGGAGCACCTAGAAAGACACAAGCTTATAAACGACAACCAGCATGGTTTCAGGGAAGGAAAATCCTGTGTCACAAACCTACTGCAGTTTTATGACAAGGTAACAGAAGTAAGACACGAGAGAGAGGGTGGATAGACTGCATTTTTTGGACTGCAAGAAGGCGTTCGACACAGTTCCTCACAAGAGATTAATGCAAAAGCTAGAGGATCAGGCACACGTAACAGGAAAAGCACTGCAATGGATCAGAGAATATCTGACAGGGAGGCAACAACGAGTCATGGTACGTGACGAGATGTCAGAGTGGGCACCTGTGACGAGTGGAGTTCCACAAGGGTCAGTCCTAGGACCTGTACTGTTTTTGGTATATGTGAATGACATAACGGAAGGGATAGACTCAGAAGTGTCCCTGTTTGCAGATGATGTGAAGTTAATGAGAAGAATCAAATCAGTCGAGGATCAGGCAGGAATACAAAGAGACCTGGACAGGCTGCAAGCCTGGTCCAGTAACTGGCTCCTTGAATTTAACCCTGCCAAATGTAAAGTCATGAATATCGGGGAAGGGCAAAGAAGACCGCAGACAGAGTATAGTCTAGGTGGCCAAAGACTGCAAACCTCACTCAAAGAAAAGATCTTGGGGTGAGTATAATACCGAGCACATCTCCTGAGGCACACATCAATCAGATAACTGCTGCAGCATACGGGCGGCTGGCAAACCTAAGAATAGCGTTCCAATACCTCACCAAGGAATCATTCAAGACTCTGTATACCATATACGTCAGGCCCATACTGGAGTATGCAGCACCAGTTTGGAACCCACACCTGGTCAAGCACGTCAAGAAATTAGAGAAAGTGCAAAGGTTTGCAACAAGACTAGTCCCAGAGCTAAGGGGATTGTCCTACGAAGAAAGGTTAAGGGAAATCGGCCTGACGACACTAGAGGACAGGAGGGTTAGGGAGACATGATAACGACATATAAAATACTGCGAGGAATAGATAAGGTGGACAGAGACAAGATGTTCCAGAGAGGGGACACAGAAACAAGGGGTCACAATTGGAAGTTGAAGACTCCTATGAGTCAAAGGGATGTTAGGAAGTATTTCTTCAGTCATAGAGTTGTCAGGAAGTGGAATAGCTTGGAAAGCGACATAGTGGAGGCAGGAACCATACATAGTTTTAAGACTAGGTTTGATAAAGCTCATGGAGCAGGGAGAGAGAGGACCTAGTAGCAATCAGTGAAGAGGCGGGGCCAGGAGCTATGACTCGACCCCTGCAACCACAAATAGGTGAGTACAAATAGGTGAGTACACATACACATACACACACACACACATACACACACACACACATATATACAACAGGCCTAGTGTCTAATCGACATGTGCCTAGGACAAAATGGTAACTAACACACACACGGGACAGGGACAACAAACGTAAGAATACGTACTTCCTCATGACGTCTCAACTATCCAGGAATTATAGCCGAGTCCTATTGTGGATTAAACCTTATATCCATCAATTTCCCTAGCGCTGAGTTACCCATACGTGTTTATTGTTTCCTCATAAGAACAATAATATTAATAATTAATAATAATAATAATACTATACCAATAATAATAAAATAGCAATGATTAGTAATAATTATAATTATAATAATAATAATAATATGAATGGGAATAAGAATAAAATAACAATAACAATAATGATATTAATAATAATAATAATATGAATGAGAATAATAATAATAATAATAATAATAATAATAATAATAATAATAACAATAAGAAGAAGAAGAATGTACCTCGTCCAGAGATCAAAGAAGCAGGGAAATCCCAAACATCTGTGGACAGTCAGTGTACTAACAAACTTGTACATTTCTCTTACAGAGTTGGCAGCCACTGCTGTCGAACAAAAACAAGAACACCGGTTGTATTATGCTAGTCCCGGTTTATCACCTGTTCCGACTCACCAGACTACAGTGGAGGACTACAGTGGGTCTTCTGGCTCCTCATATATATATATATATATATATATATATATATATATTAACTCAAATTATAAAGCTCATGGCTTTACACAAGTCATCATAGTGAAATTTGATGCCAAGCTCGCCGAGTTCAAAATCTCTCCGGTTCGTGCTTCTTCGTCTTTCTTTCTCTTATTCCCTCTAATTCATATTCCTTTTTCCCTTTTATTCTTCTACCACCCCTGCATCTGCATTTCAAACTCCTCTCCCTTAAGTACTCATTACTTTTTCTAGTCTCCGTCTCCCTTGCACACGCATCTCTCATTCCTAGGCCTACTCTTGCTCTCCTAGTCTCGTTTTCTACCCCTTTAACTCTTCCTCTAATTCACATACTCCATTTCCACCTCTTTTACCTCCCCTTCTACCCCTCTTAATCTTCCCTTCCTTCTCCTCTTTTATTACTCTTCTTCCACTCTTTCTCTCGCTCTCCTCTCCCTCTCTTCCAATAATCCTGGTTAATCCCAAACTAATTTCACTCCTAAAGTGTTGAAGATATTGAAGGAGAAACGGATAGGGTTTTCGAGTGGAGATGGACTGACGGACTGATGGATTGATGGATTTATGGATTGATGGATTGATGGATTGATGGATTGGTGGATTGATGGATTGATGGATTGGTGGGTTATCAGCTAGTTCAATCTATAGATAATCTTCGCTTGTTGGTCTGACGAATTGAATGATATGCGTTTTGGTGGACTGACGTATTAATGGATTAATGCACCAACAAATTGATGACTCTGGGGACTGATGCATTGACAGATTGAGGTTTCAGCATATTAAAAAAAAATCCGTTGACTTTATTAAATGAATCAATAATTTTGCCAGTCCTGTTATGGCAAGTTTTGAAGGAGGGTCCATGTTTACAAACATTCAACTAACGGGAGATATTTCCATAAATACCT
Organism: Cherax destructor; assembly: GCA_009830355.1. Classification (NCBI taxonomy): domain Eukaryota; kingdom Metazoa; phylum Arthropoda; class Malacostraca; order Decapoda; family Parastacidae; genus Cherax; species Cherax destructor. Next base: position 18,628 of record WNWK01001472.1, on the reverse strand, counting down.
TGTTTGTTGTTACTGATTCAGAGAGTGATTTAAAAAAAAACTTAATAAATGGCTTCGGTTATCTATTAAAGGTTCAGGCTTTGTTACTAATGGTATGTTGTATTCATTGGTTGTAACTACAATGGGATTTTCGGGTGAAACACTAGTTTATTTTTTATGTTTGAATAAGAAACTTGGCTTGATGCGTTTCCAGATGAATTTAAACCAATACTTTGCCAAAGATATGATGACGGCACAATACTTCATTGTAAAGGCCCCTAATTGAATTTATTTAATGTATATTTCAACTCTTAAACATAAAAAAACTACTGCAAAGAAAGAGAATAATAAGATGTTAGCCCATCTTGTTGGCTTTAACATTACAATATATAAGAATGCTACTTTCAATGGATCAGGTCTGACCTTTTTTACCTTTGTTTACCACACTTTATAAAAAACAATGCTATGAATTTTTGTTAACAGCTGTCATTTTTTATGTTCAAACTGGTCTCTCATGTAAGAATTACCTTCTTCAATTGTTTAAAAAAATATATATATCGTTGTTTTAGATAATTAATTTTCACCTCGTATAACTTTCCACGGGCAGATTACGAAACATTGTTTTGAAATTATTACGAAAAGAGTTATGTACAAACCAAATTTAAATCTACCTACATAAACAATTTAGCATGTAGTTTTTCATAGAGGGATGGTGTTATACCACCTCTCTGTTCAAACAATCAGAGTACTCGTTTAAACCGTAATATTACATTAATTGGTTGCACTTTTACGCACTTTAAACATGTATTAATGAATTTAGAGGAAACAAACCATACCACGGGTGGGGATAGAACCCGCGATCAGAGAGTCATAAAACTCCAGACCTAGCTGAACTTCTCTTTCAGCTTTCAGAGTACATACTGAAGCTGAAAATCATATATGGTAATGAATTTGGAATTGTAGCAAATACAAAAAAAAAAAAAAAATAGGCTAGATTTCAGAATAAAAAAAATAATAATAAATACTACTACTACTACTTCTGCTACTACTACTACTACTATTACCAATAATAATAATAAGAAGAATGAAAAATTATATACTCATATTAATATTTCTTGGATTCAATAAGACATATTCAGTTAGGTAAATAGACACGTTCCGAATGTTTTTATTTTAATTTAAGCCTACATTTTGCTTGCTAGGAGTTTTGTCAAGCTCCTGGAAAGCGAAACGTAGCCTAATGAAATATATAGAACGTTGCATATGTTCATTTACCTAACTGATCGTCGTTATTTTCACATCTCTCTACTCACAATAAAATTTCAGCTCAAAAATTTACTCACACTATGGAGAAAACACTTTGGACGACGTTTCGCTCAATCCTGGACCACTGTCAAATTAATGTTGTGCTTCGATAATCATTCTGGACAGAATGAATCGACGTCTAAACTGTCCTGTCCAAATTCTGAATTATTTGTTCCATATATAAGCTTTGTAGGTTTGTAGATATGTGTCGGGAAGAGTTACAAGTAGTTAATGTAAATAATAGACGATAAGAAACTGCTGAAGGAGAAGAAAAAATTTTGGGAGAGGAACTGGAATCTCTTGATTTGGTTTCAATTCCTTGGATTTGGAAGTGGAGAAGGATAATATATTTTAAAGTTAAATTGTAGGCGATCAATATACTCGATATGGATGTTAAGATAGAGAAAATGTTGCTAACGTAGCAAAAAACAGACAGACTCAGAAGCTTGCATGATGCCAGGAAGCAACACTGCAATTCAGTCTCACACTAGAAGTGTTAAACGTTCAGATTTGAGCGTTGCATATTTTTCTTCTCTGTCACCTCGTTTTCAGACGTTGACTGGTAAATTAGAATTTAAAAACCTATTCACTATACAAGGGTCATTAAGGCTGCATGTCACCTGCACACACCTGTACCCCAGTGTATCTCTCGGTGTACATACACTGATACATACACACTTCTCGGTGTACATACACTGATAGATACACACTTCTCGGTGTACATACACTGATACATACACACTGGAAGTTAATAACTTTAAAAAGTTAACAACTGATAAAGTAAAATGAGAATCAGTTGTAGACGGAGAAAGAAACAGAAATATTTACCAAAATATATGGAAGTCTTCAAGAAGAAACTGGACAAGTATCTTCACCAGGTGCCAGATCAACCAGGCTGTGGCGGACGTGTGGGGCATCGGGCCTCCAGCATCAACAGCCTGGTTGACCAGGCAAGCACCAGACGAGCCTGGCCCATGGCAAGGCTCGTAGAGAAACTCCTGAAGCTCTTCAAAGGCATATCAAAGAGAATAACATTGATACCATCTCTGGCACCACGAGTGACAGTCCTGCAGATATGAACTCCACGCACAGAATTTATACACTGACGTATATATTTCTTCATTTTAGGGATTAAAATCGGGTTGTGAAAAGGTTACCGTGTAGTCCTAATGACCATAGTGTAGTTGATAGGCATTAAACCCCATTAACCAACTAACCATGAAGGTTTCCTACTCATAGAAGAAAATCAACTGGTCATTAAAGGATTTTCTAAAAAAAATATATATGTTTTCATGTAATTCGTTTATTTTTTGTAAGTCTACACCGGTAAGTATATTTAGAAAGTGGATCGTAGAAATGAAATATAAAGAAAATTTAATTCAACATTCATTATCCATTTTTAAATTTAAATGAAGGGCTGTGAACATATTTAAATTACATACATACATTATATATATATATATATATATATATATATATATATATATATATATATATATATATATATATATATATATATATATATATATATATATGACAGACACCTACTTGCCATACTCCGTAGCCGAAGGGGGTGGAGCTGCCAGCCACAGGGAGACCCAGAAGACCCGCAAATATGAAGGCCTTCCCCCTTGCTATAACTTCATCCCAATAGGGTCGGAGACCCTTGTAGCATGGGGCAAGTGTGCTCTAAAGTTCCTCAAAGAGCTGGGTGAAAAACTCATCATAGAAACAAAGGACCACAGGGTGGCCAGCTTCCTCTTTCAGAGACTCAGTGTTGAGATCCAGAGGAGAAATGCCTGCAGGATTCTGGGCACGCGGCCCACTGCCGGGGAGCTGGACGAAGTATTTGAAATGTAGCTCTGAGTAGTTATCTATGTTGTTTTTCTCCCTATTGTATTCTTGTCAATGTATTTTGTCTTTAAATAAAGTTCATAGAAAATATAGGGGGTGGTAGGAGAAAATTTTCAAACAGCTTCAGGGAGAACTTTGAGTTTTCCCTGAAGCAAGTTAAATCTTTTCTCTGAGGATGAGGGTCCCCAGGACAGTTCCAGAGGTGGTACCTCAATATATAATATATATATATATATATATATATATATATATATATATATATATATATATATATATATTCCTCCCCGGAGCTGTTTGAATATTGCCTTCTCCTTACACATAGACTTTTTTAAAGACAAAATACATTGACATAAATACAATAGAAAGTAGAACAGCATTGATAAAAATTATATATATATATATATATATATATATATATATATATATATATATATATAAATATATATATATATATATATATATATATATATATGTCGTGCCTAATAGGTAAAACTGGTCAATTAGCAAGAACTCATCTAAAATTAAGTCCTTTCTAAAAAAAATTCTTATACGTTTGAAGATATATTTCTTTCATTTATGTTATAATAAGGTTAGGTATGTTTCCTAAGTTTCTTTTGGTAAAAAATCTTTAATTTTTATATTAACATAAATGAAAAAAAACGTATTTTTAAATATATAAGATAATTTTTTTAGAAAGGACTTTATTTTAAGGAGTTCGGTCGATCACCATGCCCAGCCCTTCTAGGGCAGGGTAGGTGCCAAGGCTGGAGCTTGCTACCATCTGCAGCTCGTAAGCATGCCCTTCCCGTTAGAGAAGGTGGCAGACCAGAGAGGCCTAGCATCTATCTACCTCCATGCCTCGTGCTGGTGGGGAATGTGGCTAGGCCTGGGGCCAGTTGGTCCCGCCGATGAAGGGTATCCCCTCCCATGGAAGACATAGGTCTCTGATACTCCCACGCCAGGGAGCCGAAGCCGGGTCGCCATCTGGTAGACCCGGGCCGGGAGAATTCCAGGTGAATCAACACCTCCTTAATGAGTTCTTGCTAATTGACCATTTTAACCTATTCGGCACGGCATCATATATATATATATATATAAAAACATGTTATATATATATATATATATATATATATATATATATATATATATATATATATATATATATATATATATAAACATGTATATATATATATATATATATATATATATATATATAATATATATATATATATATATATATATAAACATGATATATATATATATATATATATATATAAACATGTATATATATATATATATATATATATAAACATGTATATATATATATATATATATATATATATATATATATATATATATATATATATATATATATATATATATATATATATAGGATGGGGTCCACCTCTAGTGCAAATTGTGGGACCCATAGCCTCGGAGAAGTGGATAAAAAGGCTTCAAGGAAGAATATTTGGATTTCTTTCTGAAGCCATTTGAATATTCCACTTCTCCTACCACCCCATCCTATATACACACATACATGCATATAAATGCTTTATTAATAGACAGAATACATTTATAGAAAACACAAACATGAATATATTTATATTTATATATATGCAAAAATCGCAGACAATTGACACAAGATGCAAAACAACCACAGGAGGAATTGAATGATAGCTCTAGGCCTTTCGTGTAGCAATCAACACATCACATCGTTCCAAGGGACTCTTGTCAAGCGTCCCTTGGATCGAATTTGATAAGATTACTTACTCATTTCTGCAACTTTGCAAGCTCCTGATGATATGCTGGTTGCAGCACGAAAGGCCTTGATTTATCGGTTGTCAAAAGATACTTGTCGAGAGAGTGTGTTGCGTGTATTGTTTCGTGTAGTGTTTGTAATCGCGTGAATATCTCAAGGTTCCATGATCTTGGAAAAGATAACCTTTCTCATAGCATTTACATATCAACAATTTCATTTCAAAGCTTCATTAATTACCTAATGTAGCTGATATTGTCCCTCTGGATCGTCATATTGAGTTGCTGAAGCAGGAGACTTCTAGTTCTCAGGTCCTTCGTTACCCTCACGAGTTTATCACCAAATTTCATTAATTTGATGGGGCACTTGTTTCATAATCTGAAAGTCTCTGAGACTTTTGTGATGAAATCATAACGATTTTACCAGGTCTCTGTATTTGAGGGTCTTATAGATCACTCTAAAGCTTACAGCAATATCTTCAGATTGTTTGCGTCGGTGTCTGCCATAGTAGACATACAGTGCAGTTCTTAGTAGCATGGTGACACTATAATGTTTGGATCTTGTAGAAATGGCCTCTTTTTTACGGTTGGGGGATATATATATATATTAAAGAAAACGTTTCGCCTCGAATGCCTTATACAACCACTCGTGGCTAAACTTTCCCTTTAATACATATCTTTAAATGTACATAAGTGTTCTTTTGCACAGTTTGTTGGTATCACCATACCATTAACAATCTTACAGATCCTCATTACATGTTGTCTGCCTTTATAGTGATAAATATGAAAGTAATTATCTAATATTTTCTATTTTACTTAAGCTTACCCAACAAATCAATTGTAAAACAATGGCGAAATAATTTTTACGCTTTCTGTACAACACCAAATAGACTTGTAAGGAATATTGAGAAAACACGTAAATTGATTAATATCAGACTTAAGAAAACCTATTATTAATGATAATGTACAGCTATAATATACGGATATTGTATACGTATCTAGATGATGCAATATACAAGCAGTTATTCCACTTAAGAGTGGAGGAAATAAAATTTTATACATTATTTTCACTTAAAGCAATATAATTTTCACAGACAAAGCAAAAAAAAAAAAATTGAATTAATCCTTATAAACACATACAAGCTAGACCCAGTATATTGCTCTTCGGTCTCGTTTATAACATTAACAACTCATCTCCTAGTGCTTATTTTCTAAAGTATATATATATATATATATATATATATATATATATATATATATATATATATATATATATATATATATATATATATATTAATTTTACACTAGATAAATCATTAAAGCTGGTTATAATTATAATTACTCACTTCCACATTATTCTGAAGTGTTCACTTCTTAGTGCACCTTGCAGCATATTAACTGTAAATCAGATTAAATTCAAGGTTCTGAATGCCAGCGGGAGTTCACGAATCCTTGCGGAGACAGATGGAAAACAGAGTTAGGTTAGGTTAGGTAAGAGTTAGGGTACTCGTTCCCTAACTCCCGACAAGAATATGAAGCAGCACTGCTGTGATCTCTCATAAAACCAACTACTCCCTGCTTTAAATATTTTTTATGTTAGTATACACTACCATCTACAGCGCTGTACTGGGTCAGCAGTTGCTTCTAAACGCCTCTCCGCCATATCTTCGCTAAAACTGCACAGATCATCATATGACAGAGACCTGTATCTGGTGCTTTTTCACCGACTAATTTTAGAGCAATTAGAATATTCTCACCAGCCTATATTAGGCAAGCCCGACTCACACCCACATGATACTCTTTCCATTTTGCACTAGAGCCTGATTCCCATTTACACAAAACTGAGGATACGATTGTCGTTTTAAAAGTATATAAGTATCTGACAATCTTATTCACAGAATATGAGGATCTTATAACATTTTCTTATAGAATGTGAAAGCCTAATATCGCTACACTGTGATCTATTTATCACTCGCAAAAAATAGCCTTGGGCAGTTTTCCCCTCACACGAGAGAATCACTGAGGAGAGTGCGCATGTTCCTCAAGTAGGAGGCACTTCCATGTTGGCTCCTCAATGCCTCCTCAGCTGCAGTAACTGGGGGCAGTTGTACCGGTGCTTGATTCATCCCGGCCACTTCCTGACGGCTGCAGAAATGCGATGGATAACGCGTGTCACCCATGTTGTTATGAGTGGGGAGGTGTAACTGGTTGTACAGGTAGCTGGCATAGTCAGGGAGGCTATGCTGAGGGAAACGCTGAAGCTGGTGGTTGTGGTACAGCTGTTGGTTCCTGGGCAGACCGGGTGGCCCAATCTCTGTTAAAGGATACAGGAAGCGTGAAAATTTATGCGTGTTTCCACCCGACGAGTGCTGGCCATTAGCTGTAGTCGCCGCCAATTGCAGTGTTGATGGTTCATTGTTTACTCCTGGAGGGTAGAGAGGGTGTGGAGGTAACTGGCTGGTTGTAGCCGTATCATTCACCGGTATGAAACCATGTGCGGGCTTATTAGGGCCTCCCGATGAACTGTTAGACATATCTACGAGCGGCAAGAGTGGCGGTGGTTGTGAGGTGACCTGAGGTCGAGGTCCCTGGAAACAATAAGGCTGTTTGGCACCCATACCTCTATTGCCGTAATAATAGCAGGTGTCAAGGAATTGGCGTGACTCTCGCCATAGTTGATATCGTCGGCGGTTCCTTCGGGGCAAATTAGATCCCATCCACGCCACATTATGGAAAGGTGAATTGAGGGACATTGATGTTGCTGCTTCCGCATTCATGTTTTTTTCCATTTCGTTATCTGTTCTTGTCGTTTCTAGATATAATGAACGTTTCTGTCCCTGGTCTGAGTTAGGTGTAGTGCAGTAATGCCAGGGTGAGGCATCCCCGGGTAGGGTTGTAAGCGGAGGCATAGATAAATAATGGTGATTGTGTGCCTGAATCATAGCCTCTGGCCCTCCCCCAGGCCCATTATAAATATCCCTTTCCTGTCTCCAGTTATCAAATCCCCACTTTTGACTGTTATAGCTCTGACAGTCATCCGTGGTGGCCCTGGAACCGAAGAGAGCCGTATCAGTGAGGGTACTGGGGTCATAGTTACTTCTTCCATCGCTCCTGAATGCGGTGTTACGAAACTGGAATCTGTTGTTGTCCATTGGGCTTCTATGGAGGTTTTGGGTCTTTCCGTTGCTTGCAGGGACCCTGTTGGGATACTGGTGCAGACTGGGGTCAGTGACAGGTTTGGTAGAGGACCCACAAACAGTAGGATCTACGATGTGAGTCCTTGGCATCTACACTTCCATTTGGGCACCTACGTACTATTCAACAAAGTGAAGACCGACACATCAAGTTGAAGGATGAAGAGCACAGGTGTAAAATGACGTATGAAGGCGAGCGATGGTGCATGTGGGTGAACAATGACTCACCAAAAATGAGCGACGACGCACTCAGCTGAACAGTGACATATACAGATGAACGACATACACGCGTCTACTCTGACGCCTCCCGTCTTAGAAATCGATTAAACACTCGTGTAGGTGATGTACAACGATAAGGTGTCTGTAGAACTTATCTTAGCAGTAGTTGACCCGCTATGTTGTGCAAACATGAGTCTGTAGTGTTGAAGATCCAACAAAATATGCCAGGATTCGTCTGATCGGAAAATCTGTTTAGTGATGTAGATAGAGAACATTTTGTTTAAGGACATAACTGTATGACCAGTATGTAATTCATTAAGTGCATGTGTGGAATACAGCGTAGTATTGTTGAGAAGGCGGCATGTCGTTTAGTAACACAGGTGAGCACCATATAGTTTAGCTGCACAAGTGGGCTGCATATAGTTTAGAGACACGAAGTGAGCCGTGTTCAGGTGTGTGGGTGGCACTCAGTCTCTCTGTGTGGACAACATTCAAGAGATCACATTGCACTTATTTGTGGTAAACTTCTAAATGTCGAACGCTGCGGTCTGTTGACTATGTTGACGATCAATATAGCTTAGACACCGTGCACCTGGACACCCTTGTTCAACTGTCTGGAGGTGAACACTGGGCATTGTCGCTCGAATGTCAAGTTATTGCAGTCTGAAAATATACAGAGCTTCGGGAAATACCTGAACCACCAACACTGCCGAATTCTAGGAAGAATGCACAGCTACTCGGCACACTTACAGCACTCTGTACACTTTGAGCGTCACTTCAAAGAACTTAATATGCTTTTCACTCTGTGGGTGACACTTCAAAACACTCCGATACTCCCTACACTCAGAAAGTGTAACACAGTGCACTCTGCGACTTCATGAATACCGTGACATTCTCTCTCCTTGATGAACGTTTGAGAACACAACCAGGTCTCATGGCCTGTAGAGGGTGAAATGAAGAAGCAGGACACTAAGATGCAGGTTGAGCACATATATCCCAGTATATATGGTCCGCTTACGTCTTTCCAGAGCTTAATGCACTCTTTATCCCGGCGTGGGAGAGGGAACAATGAGGGTGTGGGGGAGAGCGTACGGCTACAGTGTGTGTAGTCTACTCCTTGGCAGGTGATTGGTTGGGGTGTGTTCGTTCGCTGACGTGTTGTTGTGGTAGTAGTCAGCTGTGGCGTCCCCGTCGCTATGGTAACTGCATCCCGTCATCTCACACCTATACTCATCCACGCTTTCCCTTATCCATCCCATTGAATCAGTGGTTGTACTTAACTGAAGGAGGACTGAACCTCAACTACTCTTTGCGGCGGTTAACCCGTACGAGCTTATCACTTCATGTAAATAACAACAAACAAGACCATCAACAATAATAATTATAATCACTTTGTAGCTAAGGTCTTTTTACAAAACATACAAGACTTGCTCAAATTAGAGAGCTATAATTTATGAAGATAATGAGGAATTATATTTTAAATCATCCGTGGAGGAAGTTGATGTCGCGTATAGTATGTCAATAATCTGGAATGAATGTAGTGTCATTACGGTCACTCACAGGCTGTGAGGTACTGCCCGAAATTACTCCCTACGAAAAGACAAAACCTAGATTCTTTCTCTTTTAAATATAATCATAAATAATACTCTCTCTCTCTCTCTCTCCTGGAATGCCATTTATACCACAAATTATGAATTTTATAACATAATATTTATCTCTGTTGATTTCTCTCATACCGATATTACTAAAACACGTATGTCCAAACAAATTCAATAATTAAATTAATATCGTGAGTTTTTGTGTGTAATCAGGCATGGATGAAGGATAAGGCTTCGTGATACTCAGGCAGTGTGTTTAAGTGCCCTGGGGCGACCCAGAGGGCCATGCCCGCGAGGGAGAGAGGAGTGGAGCTGTTGTCTCTAGGTTGAGTTGGCGTCAAGTGTGAGCTAGGCAGGTCTGGGAATGCCTACCTAGAGGCCTGCCCTCTGGTGGAAACTTTGGAAACTAGCCATGTAGGCTTACTGTTGAAACTCCGAAGCTTATATGTTTTAATGGTCATAGACCGGGCCGAGGGGGCGTTAACCCCCCGGAACACCCTCCAGGTATACACACTTCAGGTATACACCCTCCAGGTATACACCCTCCAGGTATACACCCTCCAGGTATACACCCTTTAGGTATACACCCTTCAGGTATACACCCTTTAGGTATACACCCTCAAGGTATACACCCTCCAGGTATACACCCTTCCGTTATATTTATCATAGTGTGAGTGTGCAGGGTGGTCATGTTGCACGCTCATAGTGCAGCTGCACTGCAGTATATTCGAGCGTTGTTGTCATGAGGAGCTTTGGGCATTAGCAACATCCTGTCTGGTCAGAGACCGAGCGCCATTAAACAATAGGCTCAAACCTCTATTAGTTGTGCACAATAACCCGCAAGTGCTTCTCACCAACTGCGCTTCTACGTTTGGTAAAACTTACCCGTATGTCTCTGATTTTTAATATTAGGTTAAAAATAAGCGCTAACTCCGTATGGTTTACATAGCTAATGCTCTACTTGAAACAGATATATCAAGAATTTATGGCAAATGTTAACCTAATATTAATATATATATATATATATATATATATATATATATATATATATATATATATATATATATATATATATCACCTCTACCTGAAGGCCTTCATTGAAGTTAGAAACATAGGCAACATCTATTCGTGTTTCTAACAATACGTGGATTCCTACCTTCCACTGACATAAATTTTAGTTTGTATTTAAATATCATCTTTCCAGGTGTATGTATGTTCCTTTTATATGTGCATCTTCTGCTACAGGATTTTTTTTTATATATAATCCACAATTGTTTCCATCCTCCTTTGTATTGATATTTTGTATAGCTTAATTTAACAGTTTTGTTATGTTTTGTGTGCAGTGTTGACAGGCTGATGATGACGTTAGTTTTGCAGTGTGCCGGTTTATATTGTCTCTGAATGCCGTAGTTCATAGCGAGTAGATGTCATCTGCGATATATGCACCAATTGTTGGTGTTTGTAAATGAGAACCTTGCATTCAATTGATGTGTAGTGTTCCCTTGATGTTACTTATTGCATCAGTGTTGCTATGCTATATTATTATCTTGAAGATATGCTATATATTATTAAAGTCGCTATACTAAGTTAATATTGTTGCTATGCTCTATTTTTTATATTATTATGCTATGTAATAGTGCTACTATAATAGATAATTAGTGTTATAAGTTTTACTGCGCAATATTATTATGTTATGTTGCTATTCTGAAATATATTGCACTGATCACATTGCTAGTCCACCCACATCCAGCTATCTTGCCTTGCATATTGTTTTTTCACTCAAAATGTTTTTGGTTCCCTTTATGTGCTATTTGTAGGTTGTTATGATTTTCTTGTTTCGTGATGTTCTCCTTTCTTTAAGACAGTTTGCAACATGATATTGACAATGATAATCTAAATTAAAAAAATAACTTGATACCTAATGGAAGGAAACTTTGAAGTTTAACATAGGTATTAAACCAATAATGAAACGCTCGAATATATCCTCATTACCCTCCTTATAACCTAATTACCTTATTTGAAAAACCATCATGTGTGATGAAGTATGACAAGAAAATCATCATGTGTGATGAATTATGACAGGAAGAAGACCAAGTATGGCATGAAAATTATCTTTTATAATGGAGTATAACTGGAAAACTACCGTTTTCCAGGAGAATGAGTGGAAAACAATTTGATGTGACTGAATATGACAGGAAAACCATACTATATGACGGAATATATCACGAAAACAATTCTCTGTGATGCAGTATGGCCTGAAAACCATCAAATATGACTGGAAAATTTTCTTGTGTGCAGGAGAATGACTGGAGACCCGTCCTGTGTGATGGAGTACAACAATAGAACTATCTTGTGTAATAAACTATGACAGGAAAACTATCTTGTGTGATGAATTGTATCAGGAAAGCCGTAATATATGATAGAATATAAAAAAAAAACATCCTGTATGGTGGAATTTGACACTGAAAAAAACATTCTCTGGGGTAGAATTTGAAAAATCCTCCTGTTCAGGAAATGCAGGGACACAATCTTAAGTAATGAAAAAAAAAAAACAGGAAAACCATGTATGTATATGATGTAGTATGCCAGAGAAACAATCCTGTGAGATTTTCTGCTGTAGTATGGCAGGATAGTCATCCATCGGGATAATGGATGATAGGAAAACAATGTTGTGTGATAAAGTATGACATGAAAGCTTTCGTTTGTGTTTCAGCATGACAGGTAGACTATCCTGGTTATTTTAGGTAAACATAAACACCTCTTGGTCATTCCTTGTAAACAACACACATATCAGTGTAGCTCCATAATACTGTTTACTTGATTTAAGTAATGGTGAAACAACAGCAAGTACAGTATGGACACTCACAGTGTAGGTCCCCAGCAAGAACATTGACAGTGTAGGTCCCCAGCAAAAACACAGTGTAGGTTTCCAGCAAAGATAAACTGCAGGTCTCCAGCAAAGATAAAATGTAGGTCCCCAGCAAAGACACAGTGTAGGTTCCCAGCAAAGACACTGTGTAGGTCCCCAGCAAAGACACAGTGTAGGTTCCCAGCAAAGACACGAGTGTAGGTTGGCCCAGCAAAGACACAGTGTAGGTTCCCAGCAAAGACACACAGTGTAGGTTCCCAGCAAAGACACAGTGTAGGTTCCCAGCAAAAGGAGCACACGTGTAGGTTCCCAGCAAAGACACAGTGTAGGTCCCCAGCAAGAACACAGTGTAGGTTCCCAGCAAAGACACAGTGTAGGTTCCCAGCAAAGACACAGTGTAGGTTCCCAGCAAAGACACAGTGTAGGTTCCCAGCAAAGACACAGTGTAGGTTCCCAGCAAAGACACTGTGTAGGTCCCCAGCAAAGACACAGTGTAGGTTCCCAGCAAAGACACAGTGTAGGTCCCCAGCAAAGACACAGTGTAGGTTCCCAGCAAAGACACAGTGTAGGTCCCCAGCAAAGACACAGTGTAGGTTCCCAGCAAAGACACAGTGTAGGTTCCCAGCAAAGACACAGTGTAGGTTCCCAGCAAAGACACAGTGTAGGTTTCCAGCAAAGACACAGTGTAGGTTCCAAGCAAAGACACAGTTTAGGTCACCATCAAGAAATCTCTACCCATTTCACATTTTTTCTCTCCTTTTACATTTCCCACTTCTCTCTCTCTCTCTCTCTCTCTCTCTCTCTCTCTCTCTCTCTCTCTCTCTCTCTCTCTCTCTCTCTCTCTCTCTCTCTCTCTCTCTCTCATTATATCTCTCTGTCTGTCTTCCTCCCCCTCTTTTCCCATAACCTTCCTCTCCTTCCCTATTCCTCCATCTTTACCTTTACCTTTTTTTTTCTCTCTCTCCTCCCTCCACATTTCTCTCCCTCTCGTTTCCCTCTCCCTCTCTCCCTGCTTTTACCATTCCCTATGCGTATTCACCAAATCAAATGGCACGCAACGAATGACTGACCTTTCTTAAAGTTCACGTATCTCTTTGTCTCTGTCTCTGTCTGTCTGTCTGTCTGTCTGTCTCTGTCTCTCTCTCTCTCTCTCTCTCTCTCTCTCCATTTCTTCCCTCCCTTTCTTTCTCGCTCCCTCTTACCTTCCCTCTCTCTTACCTTCCCTCCCTTTCTCTCTCCCTCACTCTTTCTCTTCCCTTTCCTCCATTGATCACTCCCTCTCTACCTTCACCCTTCCATCCATCTATTCATTTTTCCATTTTTTCCATCGTTTCAGAGTCTCTGGTTTCGTCCTCCCTCTCTCTGTCCCTTTCCAAGTATCTCCCTCCTCTTCCTTCCTCCCTCCCTTCATCACACTCTCACTCCTACACCTCAAGATGTCAAGCTCATCCATCTTCATCTCTGGAAACAGGAGAATCTGTCTCCTGCTCCTAATTTAAATAAATTTAAGGCTTGGTTAGTTTAGGCTAGGCTAGGTTATGCCAAATCATGACAACCACTTGCTTACTCACGTTCACATTCACACAAGCCTGTTGGGTGTCCAAGCCTTTAGCACTCAAAACCTCCATTTATCTCTTCCCTCGAATCCTACCTGGAATGACCCCTTACCCTCCTTCCCAGATTTTAAGGTTATATATAGATCCTTCAGTTTAATATACTCTCCTCGTTTAAATATTATTAACAATATAATATTCTATCTTAACATTACCTAACCCGAGTTAGCCTAAGCATCCTAACCTATCACAGCATAAGTTAAGCTGGTTGATTGGGCATGGGGTTTAAAACCTATCAACTACACTAGGGTCTAAAATTTAGGCTGTACGTAATCTTGTCACCACCAAACAAGAATACTTTAATTTCAAAAATAGTTACTAAAAATAATTGTAAACATATAGTATATTCTGAGAGAAATGCTTCTCTCGGTGTATATATCCTGTGAGCCTCAACTACTAAGCAAAACTAACTTTATGCAATCTATTTCCAATTTATTCTGACCTTTAAAAATATTTTTCGTATTCAAATAAATATTCATTCTACCGGAAAAGTGTCTTGTTTTCCTAAAATAAAAATTATATTTTCCTATAAATTATTTCAAGTTCTTATGCACTTTAGCTACACATATTGTATGTTCTTAAAATTATAAAATTCTTGTAATAATTTGCCTAAAACATGTATTTAACTAAAATATACAGTATTGTGCAACGAAAAAAAAGGAGTTTTTCCAAATATTTGATTGTATCTTCTTATAACTTTAAAAATAATGTTCTTAACCTCTGAAAATATAACCTTAACCACGAACGAGTGGCATTGATCAATAACTACACTGCACATAGCCAGGGGTCGGAGTGTAGTTATTGATCAATACCACTCGTTCGTGGTTACAATAATATAATATACTGCTTGTTGAGCTAGTACACCAAAGAGGGAGTAGAATGAAATTAGCTTAGAGGCGTCCACACCACCGTATGTCCTTGGGCAGCGAGTACAACATTCAGTCCTACTGGATGCGCTACTCTTAATGATGGTGTGGTTCAGTTCACTAGAGCGTCATGTGTTTTCGCTCACCATGAGGCGGGCCAAAGCATCATGGGTTCGACCCCTGGCTAGTGCAGTGTAGTTATTGATCAATACCACTCGTTCTTGGTTACAATGGTGTACTAGCCTCCACAAGCAGTATATATATTATTGTGACCACGAACGAGTGGTATTGAATGTGTGTTATATATATATATATATATATATATATATATATATATATATATATTGTGTGTGTGTGTGTGTGTGTGTGTGTGTGTGTGTGTGTGTGTGTGTGTGTGTGTATGTGTGTGTGTATGTGTGTGTGTATGTGTGTATGAGTGTGTGTGTGTATGAGTGTGTGTGTGTACTCACCTATTTGTACTCACCTATTTGTGGTTGCAGGGGTCGAGTCATAGCTCCTGGCCCCGCCTCTTCACTGATTGCTACTAGGTCCTCTCTCCTGCTCCATGAGCTTTATCAAACCTAGTCTTAAAACTATGTATGGTTCCTGCCTCCACTACGTCGCTCTCTAGGCTATTCCACTTCCTGACAACTCTATGACTGAAGAAATACTTCCTAACATCCCTTTGACTCATAGGAGTCTTCAACTTCCAATTGTGACCCCTTGTTTCTGTGTCCCCTCTCTGGAACATCTTGTCTCTGTCCACCTTATCTATTCCTCGCAGTATTTTATATGTCGTTATCATGTCTCCCTAACCCTCCTGTCCTCTAGTGTCGTCAGACCGATTTCCCTTAACCTTTCTTCGTAGGACAATTCCCTTAGCTCTGGGACTAGTCTTGTTGCAAACCTTTGCACTTTCTCTAATTTCTTGACGTGCTTGACCAGGTGTGGGTTCCAAACTGGTGCTGCATACTCCAGTATGGGCCTGACGTATATGGTATACAGAGTCTTGAATGATTCCTTAGTGAGGTATTGGAACGCTATTCTTAGGTTTGCCAGCCGCCCGTATGCTGCAGCAGTTATCTGATTGATGTGTGCCTCAGGAGATGTGCTCGGTATTATACTCACCCCAAGATCTTTTTCTTTGAGTGAGGTTTGCAGTCTTTGGCCACCTAGACTATACTCTGTCTGCGGTCTTCTTGCCCTTCCCCGATATTCATGACTTTACATTTGGCAGGGTTAAATTCAAGGAGCCAGTTACTGGACCAGGCTTGCAGCCTGTCCAGGTCTCTTTGTAGTCCTGCCTGATCCTCGACTGATTTGATTCTTCTCATTAACTTCACATCATCTGCAAACAGGGACACTTCTGAGTCTATCCCTTCCGTTATGTCATTCACATATACCAAAAACAGTACAGGTCCTAGGACTGACCCTTGTGGAACTCCACTCGTCACAGGTGCCCACTCTGACATCTCGTCACGTACCATGACTCGTTGTTGCCTCCCTGTCAGATATTCTCTGATCCATTGCAGTGCTTTTCCTGTTACGTGTGCCTGTTCCTCTAGCTTTGCATTAACCTCTTGTGAGGAACTGTGTCGAACGCCTTCTTGCAGTCCAAAAATGCAGTCTATCCACCCCTCTCTCTCGTGTCTTACTTCTGTTACCTTGTCATAAAACTCCAGTAGGTTTGTGACACAGGATTTTCCTTCCCTGAAACCGTGCTGGTTGTCGTTTATAAGCTTGTGTCTTTCTAGGTGCTCCACCACTCTCCTCCTGATGATCTTCTCCATGACTTTGCATACTATACACGTCAGTGACACAGGTCTGTAGTTTAATGCCTCGTGTCTGTCTCCTTTCTTAAAATTGGGACTACATTTGCCATCTTCCACGCCTCAGGTAGTTGCCCAGTTTCAATGGATGTGTTGAAGATTTGTGTTAGTGGCACACACAACATCTCTGCTCCCTCTCAGGACCCACGGAGAAATGTTGTCCGGTCCCACCGCTTTTGAGGTATCGAGTTCACATAGAGCTTCTTCACCTCCTCCTCGGTTGTGTGTATTTCATCAGCACTTGTTGGTATACCTCCCTATTCTGAATTCCTGAGTCCTACCTGTCTCCTGTGTAAATACTTCTTTAAATCTCATGTTGAGCTCCTCACATACCTCTTGGTCGTTTATTGTGAACTCTCCACCTTCCTTTCTCAGCCTGATTACCTGGTCCTTGACTGTTGTTTTCCTCCTGATGTGGCTATACAACAGCTCGGGTCAGACTTGACTTTTGATGCTATATCATTTTCATATTGTCCTGAGCCTCCTTCTTACCTGTCATATTCGTTTCTGGCTCTTCGGCTAATCTCTTTATTTTCCTGGGTCCTTTGTCTTCTGTACTTTTTCCATTCTCTATTACACTTACGTTTTTGCCTCCCTACACCTCTGGGTGAACCAAGGACTCGTTCTGGTCTTCCCATTACTTCTGTTTCCTTGAGGGACAAACCTCTCCTCTGCCTCTTTCATTTGGTTGTCACATATTCCATCATTTCTTTTACTGGTTTTCCTGCCAATTCTCTCTCCCACTGAACGTCTTGTAGGAAGTTCCTCATGCCTGTGTAGTCCCCCTTTTGTAGTTTCGTTTCTCCTTTCCTATTCCTGCTCCCCTCTCACTTGTAGCTCAACTATATAATCAAAACACAGAACCAAATGATCACTAGCTCCAAGGGGCCTTCATACGTGATATCCTCGATGTCCGAACTACTCAAGTGAATACTAGGTCCCGTCTTGCTGGATCATCCCCCCCTCTCTCTCTGGTAGTGTCTCTAACATGTTGATGCATGAGGTTTTCCAGTCCACATCCATCATCTTGGCTCTCCATGATTCAGGACCCCCATGGGGCTCTGGTTTCCCAATCAATCTCTTTGTGATTGAAATCACCCATAACTAGTAACTTTGCTCTCCCCATGTGGGCTCTTCTGTGTGTGTGTGTGTGTGTATGTATGTGTGTGTGTGTGTGTGTGTGTGTGTGTAGATGGAGTTGCAGCCACGGAAGTTATTCCCCGTCAACTGGAGGTGTGTTTTTAGCGAGAATAATTCCACCTCGCCCCACTATATGGTGTCAGCTTCGGTATACTCGACACAAGGTGGTAGAGGCATAAAAGTGATAAGAGAGGAACATGCATGCACTTGCAAGTGTGGAGAGGGAAGGTTTTCCAGGTAACAGGACAAGTGTTTCCTGACGCGGGTCTTAGTCATTTGTTAACCCGCAGCAGCAACTTTGGTCATCTGACCGAGGCCTTCAATAGCTTACCAGTTCACCCCTTTAAAAATTATGGTTAGGAGTCATTGTTCCTAGTTGTGGGAGGTAGGGAAGGGGGTAGGGG
>WNWK01001471.1:232500-278341 GCA_009830355.1 Cherax destructor | reverse complement strand
GGGGTTTCCCAAAAGGTCTGCAAAAATGTCCTTTTTGTTGCTTGTCCGACAGAATGTAATAATATTTGAATTAACAATAGGGTTAAGAAAAAAAGGAACAAATGCAACAAAGGGAATTTTTTTTTAAAAGTTTCGCTCCCCAGGTTTTTTCCCCAAAACCCGTTAAAAACTTACATGGAAAAAGGGGGTTTTTTTCGAAGATAGGTAGGATAATGATTCGACTAGATGTCAGTGAACTGGGGGGGGATTTAGACAAAAAAAATTTCCCTTGGTCAAAAAAGGGGGGCAGATGGTTCAATGTGGATAAATGCAAAGTTCTAAAGCCCGGGGGTCCATCCCCCCCACTTATAATTTAAAAAAAAGAACATAAGAACAAAAAAAAAGGAAAACTAAGGGGCCTGTTGGCCCTACGGGCACCCCCTTTTCAAAACCCTCCCATGGGGGAATATTTGAAAAAACCCAATTTTCAATGCCCCCCAAGAAATAAGTTTTGAAAACCCCCCCCATGGGGAGTCCCACTAAACCAAAACCCCCTCTCCCCTTAAATTTTCCCCCAAAACCTTTTAAATTTGAAACTCCCCGGCCCCTAGCTTCAATAACCCTACTGGGCAGACTGTTCCACTCATCAACTATTTTCCAAACCAATACTTTCCTATATCCTTTCTAAATCAAAACTTATCTAACTTGAATCCATTTTTGGGGGGTTTTTTTTTGGGGGAAAATCCTAAAACCTTATTTATACCCCCCTTTTTAAAAATTTTCCCCCGTATCCCTTTTGATTTTCCCTTTTTCTCTTACAAGTGAATGTAATTTTAAAAATCCCAATCTTTCTTTTGTAAGGAAGATTTCCAAAAACTTTTATTAATTTAGTCATTCTACGTTTAATGTTTTTTAAGAATTTATGTCCATTCTGTAATATGGGACCAGAACTGAGCTGAATCTAGGTGAGGTTTTTCTAATGATGTAAAAACCCAAAAAAACCCCCCTGGGCTTTGTTGCTAACACCCTTTATATAAACCCAGTAATCATTTTTTTACTACGCTTAGGCATTGCTGTCTTGGTTTAAGGTTGCTGTTACCATCACCCCCCAAATCCTTCTCGCAATCTGTATGGCTAAGTTCTACGTTATTTAACTTATAAGTGCTTGGGGATGGACACTCCCAAAAATTTAAATTGCATTTATCTACATTGAACTGCATCTGCCACTTTTCTGACCACGAATTAAGTTTGTCTAAATCTTCCTGAAGTTCTATGACATCTATGTTTGAATCAATTATCCTACCTATCTTCGTGTCGTCGGCGAATTTGCTCATATCACTAGTAATTCCCTCATCAAGGTCATTGATATATATTATAAATAACAATGGGCCTAAGACTGATCCCTGTGGAACACCACTTGTTACAAGTCCCCAAACGTAGAACTTAGCCATACAGATTGCGAGAAGGACTTGGGGTGATGGTAAGCAGCAACCTTAAACCAAGACAGCAATGCCTAAGCGTACGTAATAAGGCAAATAGATTACTGGGATTTATATCAAGAAGTGTTAGCAACAGAAGTCCAGACGTTATATTACAGCTTTATACATCATTAGTAAGGCCTCACCTAGATTACGCAGCTCAGTTCTGGTCTCCATATTACAGAATGGACATAAATTCGTTAGAAAACATTCAGCGTAGAATGACTAAATTAATACATAGCATTAGAAATCTTCCTTACGAAGAAAGATTGAAGACCCTTAAATTACATTCACTTGTAAGACGTAGAATGAGGGGAGACATGATCGAGGTATACAAGTGGAAAATGGGTATTAACAAGGGGGATATAAATAAGGTCTTGAGGGTATCTCTCCAAGAGAGACCTGCAATAATGGATTCAAGTTAGATAAGTTTAGATTTAGAAAGATATAGGAAAGTATTGGTTTGGAAATAGGTAGTTGATGAGTGGAACAGTCTGCCTAGTAGGGTTATTGAAGCTAGGACCTTGGGTAGTTTTAAATTTAGGTTGGATAAATTCATGAGTGAAAGGGTTTGGATTTGAGTGGGAATTGCACATGAGTAAATAAAATTATCAAAGCTATTTTTGGGTAGCATTGAAAATTAGGTTGAACAAATATTCTGTTGGTGGGATGGAAGGGAAGGACCCTAGAATGGGCCAACAGGCCTGCTGCAGTGTTCCTCCTTTCTTATGTTTTTGTTCTTACTAGTGGTGGTCGAGGTAGTAGTGATAAGTAGTAGTAGTAGTAGTAGTAGTAATACAATAAGGTAGAACAATCAATATGAACATGAGTAAAAGGTGATAAAACAAATACTTGGGTAGTATAACAATAGGTTAGACAAATATTTTATGCTGGAGGTTGAAATATAGAAGGCCTGTAGGAGTGTTCCACATCTACGATGTGCTTGTGTTGAATTAGCAGGAGAGACTATGTGATGGTATGGTTAACTGTTTTCAGGAGGATTCTTGCTAAGACTTGCTAACCTCCAGCATAAAATATTTGTCTAACCTATTGTTATACTACCCATATTTGTTTTATCACCTTTACTCATGTGCATATTGATTGTTCTACCTTATTGTATTACTACTACTACTACTACTACTACTTATCACTACTACCTCGACCACCACTAGTATTTCACCTCACTTTGAGAGTATATAATAGCCCACTGTGTCCATGTAACGCTTGTAACGGCTTGAGAAAGCTCCTGGAGAGCGAAACGTTGCCACAATAAAATGTCACATTAGTTGCATTTGTGTCCTTTTACTTAACATATTGTCGGTAATTCTACCAATATTATTACAGTCTGCCTAGTAGGGTTATTGAAGCTAGGACCTTGGGTAGTTTTAAATTTAGGTTGGATAAATTCATGAGTGAAAGGGGTTGGATTTGAGTGGGAATTGCACATGAGTAAATAAAATTATCAAAGCTTATTTCTTGGGTAGCATTGAAAATTAGGTTAAACAAATATTCTGTTAGTGGGATGGAATGTGAAGGACCTGCCTAGTATGGGCCAACAGGCCTGCTGCAGTGTTCCTCCTTTCTTATGTTCTTATGTAAATATAGCATTAGAACTGGAGAAGATTCTAATGCTCTATTTATTCATGTGAGAGATTTTAACCATCCAATTGATTTTCAAAATGCTGAGAAGGTTGTATCAAGCAAGTCCATGGTTGAGAGAAATATAATAGAATCATGTTTCATTAAAAGCAGTTTTGAAAATAATATGAATATTTCTTTTGGTATATATAAATTGGATTCATTTATAATTAATAAAATTTGGGAAGAATTTTATGATAAATTGGACTAATCTTAATTCTTGGGAAGAGTTTCAGGTCCTTTCTTATGTTCCTCTTCACAGAGTCGTGCGATGTTACGCTACTGTGAGGTGTAGTCTTTGTTAGTATGATGTGACTGTGAGGTGTAGTCTCGCCCCTTATATAAGCCCTTCTTGTCATGTTTCCTGTTATAGTTCCTTGATAATGTGAGTAGTCACGAAAGCGCTTGGAATTCTTCTATTTTTTCATAGTGGTTTTCTTGCATATATATATATATATATATATATATATATATATATATATATATATATATATATATATATATATATAATTGCGCTTGTTATAATAAGGTTAGGTAAGTTTTCTACGGTTCTTTTCGTACAAAATTTTGAATTTCTACATTAACTTAATTGAAAAAAATATATCTTTAAACGTATAAGACAAAATTTTAGAAAGGCCATATTTTTAAATTCTTACTATTTGACCAATTTTTCCTATTCGGCACGATATATATATATATATATATATATATATATATATATATATATATATATATATATATATATATATATATATATATATATATATATATATATATATGTGTGTGTGTACATACATATTTGCCCTCGATAATTTATTTGACTTACAATATGTCGACTACTCGAGGCTCATCAAGGCTGCTGTCTCCTGTACACCAGCAGTCACTAAGACATCAGTACTTAAGATAGGAGTTATAGTATACTGTTCAATGTATTTACACTGAGAGATAAGATCCATTTTTCTGGTATATTAATTGGGAGATATACACCTCTGTGTATATATTCAGATGAGCACCTAACCAAGGAGGAACCACCTAGGTGTTGAACCACCTAAACGATTTGGAACAGTGAGAGCCGAGGAAGGGGAGAAGGTAAGGGAAAGATGGAAAGGGAGGAGGGAAGGAAATATAGGAAGAATTGGACGGGAGAAGGGAAGGGTAGGAGAGAAGGGGAAAGGTAGAAGGGGTAATAAAAGAGGCAGTAGAGAAAGAGAGAGGAGAGATTGGGAGGATAGAAGGACTAGAAGAGAAAAAAGAAGATGGGAGGAGGGAAGTATGAGAGAGATAAAGCAGAAGACGAACGATAAAGAGAGAAAAGGCAAAGCAAGAGGAGACGTTGGGAAAATTGAAGAGAATAGGGAGTAATATAGAAATGAAAAGAACTGATTGAGGAAAGACAAAAAGTGGAAAGGAAAATAATGTAGAAAAGGGAAGTGGATAAGCAAAATGAAGAAATAAAAGAAGTGAATAAAGATGAAAAGGATGCGAAATAACGTATAAACGGAGTGGAGAAATAACGGACACAGGAATAAAAGTAAAATTAACAAACTAGAAATGAGGAGGAAGAGCATCATGAATAATGGAACAAAGACGAGTGAGGTGAGGATGACAGGAGTAAGGGGGAATGCAAATTGACTGACAGTACAGTGCTTAGAATTCAGTGGAGCAGTACTCCGAGGCTCTGAGCTGCTGACTTATGGTCCCTGCCTGCCCTGGCTGGCACTGAAGTGCCATATCAGGGCCCTCTTGGGCAGGTTGAGTGCCCATGCCTTGAGTGGCCATGACAACCATATCAGGGTCCTTGAAGGGGAGATGGAGAGCCCTTGCCCGTAATATCTGTTACTCTGACTCACATCAAGCCTTAAATTAGGGGTGCGAGCCCTTGTCTACAACACTTCAAGGCCCTGGTGTGCTAGTAGAAAGTCCTTGCTGGCCCTTACAGTCCCTGAGGTTCCGTATTAAAGCTGTAGTTGTTTCGCAAACTCACAGAACTGTAACACCTCTTGAGTGATCATTCGAAACTCTCCGGAATGGGTTCCCGAGCAGGGCGAAACGCATAAACACTCCTGTTATTGTCTGTTGCTCTTCCCCTGCGGTCATCGACTGATGGCACACTCGTCCCGATGGAAATCAGAGAAATGCGAGTAATATTTACAAACATTAGAACACTAGGTGCATCACGCTGATCCACTAACTGCAAATAGGTCATAAATGGGGGGACACCATAAGTTAAAATAGGCATTTCTATGCTAACATGCAAAATGAGAGACGAATACGAGGTGACCAGAACACAGACGGGGAACAAAGATGTGTAGGAATGGGATGAGGATGAAAAAAAGTTATGACAAAAATAGAGAACAGTGAGGAAAAACGAACAAGGGTGATAAATGATGCGTTAGAACAGTGAAAAGCTCGATGGGAAAGACTAGCATCTCTGAGAGGCAGTGATACGAAATATTGGTGATTCAAGAACGGGGCATAGAAGTGTAGATATATGGTTCAGAGAACCGACGAGTTGATAAATTAGACACATATGCAGCACTGGGGTATCTTTATTGTGCAAACATTTCGCCAACCAGTGGCTTCATCAGTCCAGTACAGAGAAGAATGAGGTAATCAGTCCCTCAGCCTGGAATCAATGTGATTAGTCCTTGAAGACTGATGGGCTTATCACATCGACTCCAGGCTAAGGGACTGATTACCTCAAACTCCTTCTGATCTTCACTATTCTTCTCTGTATTGGACTGATGAAGCCACTGTGTGGCGAAACGTTGCCACAGTAAAGATACCCAAGTGTTGCACATGTGTCTAGCAGTATATCAAGCTGGCTAAGACTACTTGCGCGAAACGTTACCCACGAGCGTAAGTCAAGGAAGGAAACATCGTTTCAGATTTGGCTAATGTTTATATATGTTTGATACAACAAGGACACACACAGGTGATGATACAGGGATAAGCAACCGAGATTACTTAGCGTGACCTGTATCATTATACTTAGCGTGACCTGTATCATCATACTTAGCGTGACCTGTATCATCATACTTAGCGTGACCTGTATCATCATACTTAGCGTGACCTGTATCATCATACTTAGCGTGACCTGTATTATCATAACTCACGAAATCGTAATGACACGATTGCAAACAAACCATACTCTGTGACCGCGAGTTCGAACCCCACCCGTGGTATGGTCTGTATCATCATACTTAGCGTGACTTGTATCATCATAAAAACTGAATATATGTTAAGATTCACTGGATACGTGCGTAGGTATCGTCAATGAATACAGAAGACAGCTGTAAGACTCACTGGGCTGCCTGTGTCAGTGTCGTGACACACTAGTAGATGTGTTGAGACACACCAGTGTTCCACTAGAGTTCATACACTGGTGTGGGGAATCAATCATACAGGAGTATGTGTGTGTATTGATTTATTGCCTTGTAGCTGAGCACTTGGTTTGTGTTGCGAATAAATGTATGTGTTAACTGCGTTTGTGTATGTGTGTATGTGTTAAGTGTGTGTGTGTGTGTATATGTGTTAACTGTGTGTGTGTGTGTGTGTGTGTGTGTGTGTGTGTGTGTTACTTCCCAGAACATTTGTTTTGAGTTGAAAATTATTTTTTATTGACTGTAACACAGCTCCTTTTTTTCTCTTTCATCTCCTCCTTCTCCATCCTTTCTCTTTAATCTTTCTTACCCTTCTTTATCACCTGGTTCTTCCATCTTTTTATCACATTTTTTCCCTTGCTTGTTTATCGTCCTTTTTTCACCTTATTTTCTGTATCATCTTTTCTCCCTCGTGCAACTTTTATCCTTCTTTGATTATCTTCCTTATTCCTTCTCTCTATTCATCTTCTAACACATTTTCTCAACTCTATTATCGTTAGGTGCTCTTCCAATCCTTTATCACTTCTCATCCCTCTTCCCCTCTCTTCTTCGTCTCTGCTTCCTCCCATCTTTGTCTTTCACATTTGCATTATTTTTTTTTCTATCTCCCTCGGATTCCTTTGCTGACACTTCTGTTTCCTTCTTTTTTTTATTCTTCGCCTCGACTAGTTGTTACCTCGTTCATCTTTTTCCCTTGTTCTCCTTCCTTCCTTCAGCCAGATTTTCCTTTCCTCATCTTCGTTTGTTATCTTCCCCTTTCTTCCCTCTTCTATCTAAACACATACTCCATTTCACCAGATGAATTCTGCATTATTTTCCTCTTTCTACTTTACTTTCCCCACCACTCTCTCTCTCTCTCTCTCTCTCTCTCTCTCTCTCTCTCTCTCTCTCTCTCTCTCTCTTCTCTCTCTCTTTCTCACACACACACACAGGACAAGAGGGTTAGGGGAGACATGATAACGACATACAAAATACTGCGTGGAATAGATAAGGTGGATACAGACAGGATGTTCCAGAGAGGGGACACAGAAACAAGGGGTCACAATTGGAAGTTGAAGACTCAGATGAGTCAAAGGGATGTTAGGAAGTATTTCTTCAGCCATAGAGTAGTCAGGAAGTGGAATAGTCTAGCAAGTGATGTAGTGGAGGCAGGAACCATACATAGCTTTAAGACGAGGTATGTTTGATACAACAAGGAGCAAAGAGAGAGAGGACCCAGTAACGATCAGTGAAGAGGTAGAACCAGGAGCTGAATATCGACTCCTGCAGCCACAATTAGGTGAGTACAATTAGATGAGTACACACACACCTTCAATCCTCACATCCGTCGTACCTCTGGCAGAGGCGCATGAACACGGACAGTACGTCTGGCAACGCTGCATCAGGAGAACATGAAAGGAGTGATTCCCTGCTCGTTCCTCCCACCATGAATGTATAATTTTAAATGGTGGCCTGCTTGGCTAGGAGATTACACAGGCTGCATGTATAGAGAGCTCTCGCATCTCCCACCGCTCAGGGCACACAGATGGAGACGAGGGGAAACTGATATGCTTGGTGTTGGAGGCTGGTTGCTATGGTTACCTCCCCACCAGTCCAGCCAAACATACTGACTCAGCTGAACGTGTATGAACGTTTATAAATATATACATGCATTTATGTATATATATATATATATATATATATATATATATATATATATATATATATATATATATATATATATATATATAAAGCGAACATTTGTGTAAGCAATAACGCCGCAAAAATCATTCAGAACCTAACGAAAGAAATATATTTCATTGTGTTTATTATTAAATTATTGTAAACTTATCTAAAATATGTTTAGTTGAATTAGGCAACATATAATTTGCACTTGTTATAATAAGGGTTAGGTAAGTTTTCTAAGGTTCTTTTGGTACAAAATTATTAATTTATACATTAATATATATGAAAAAATATATTAAACGTATAAGAGAAAATTTTAGAAAGAACTAAATTTTCAATGAGTTCTTGCTAATTAACGAATTTTACCTATTCGGCACGACGTATATATATATATATATATATATATATATATACATATATATATATATATATATATATATATATATATATATATATATATATATATATATATATATATATATATATATATATATATACATTCGTGAGAAATCACGAAAGCGCTTAGAATTCTACTATTTCACAGTGGTTTTTCTGCATATTGTAATATCACCTGTTTACTGTGATTTTATTTGCATATATATATATATATATATATATATATATATATATATATATATATATATATATATATATATATATATATATATTTATATATTTTATATATATATTTATAGATGGGGTTGTAAAAGAAGTAAATGCTAGGGTGTTGGGGAGAGGGTGGGATTAAATTATGGAGAATTAAATGCAAAATGGGAGTTGACACAGTTACTTTTTGCTGATGATACTGTGCTTATGGGAGATTCTAAAGAAAAGTTGCAAAGGCTAGTGGACGAGTTTGGGAGAGTGTGTAAAGGTAGAAAGTTAAAAGTGAACATAGATAAGAGTAAGGTGATGAGGGTATCAAACGATTTAAATAAAGAAAAATTGGATATCACATTGGAGAGAGGGATTATGGAAGAAGTAA
The DNA here is from genome assembly GCA_009830355.1 of Cherax destructor. Lineage (NCBI taxonomy): Eukaryota > Metazoa > Arthropoda > Malacostraca > Decapoda > Parastacidae > Cherax > Cherax destructor. The sequence continues at coordinate 269,213 of WNWK01001471.1, read as the reverse complement.
ATGTTTTCAGATATTTGGGAGTTGACGTGTCAGCGGATGGGTTTATGAAGGATGAGGTTAACCATAGAATTGATGAAGGAAAAAAGGTGAGTGGTGCATTGAGGTATCTGTGGAGACAAAAAACGTTATCCATGGAGGCAAAGAAGGGAATGTACGAAAGTATAGTGGTACCAACACTCTTATATGGGTGTGAAGCATGGGTTGCAAATGCTGCAGCGAGGAGGAGGCTGGAGGCAGTGGAGATGTCCTGTCTAAGGGCAATGTGTGGTGTAAATATTATGCAGAAAATTCGGAATGTGAAAATTAGGAGAAGGTGTGGAGTTACTAAAAGTATTTGTCAGAGGGCTGAAGAGGGGTTGTTGAGGTGGTTTGGTCATTTAGAGAGAATGGATCAAAGTAGAATGACTTGGAGAGCGTATAAATCTGTAGGGAAGGAAGGCGGGGTAGGGGTCGTCCTAGAAAAGGTTGGAGGGAAGGGGTAAAGGAGGTTTTGTGGGCGAGGGGCTTGGACTTCCAGCAAGCATGTGTGAGCGTGTTAGATAGGAATGAATGGAGACGAATGGTTTTTGGGACATGACGATCTGTTGGAGTGTGAGCAAGGTAACATTTTGTGAAGGGATTCAGGGAAACCAGTTAATTGATTTAGTTGGACTTGAGTCCTGGAAATGGGAAGTACAATGCCTGCACTTTAAAGGGGGGTCTGAGATAGTGACAGCTGGGAGGGACTTTTCTCAGCTGTCGTATCTGAGCTCCTCTGCAAAGACAGTGATTATGTATGAGTGTGGTGAAAGTGTTGAATGATGATGATGGGTCACCCTGCCTCGGTGGGAGACGGCCGACTTGTTGAAAAAAAAAAAAAAAAATATATATATATATATATATATGTCGTGCCGATTAGGTAAAACTTGCGATTTCTGCTTAAATAGCAACGCTCTTCTTACCATATAAGACAAGCGAAAATTTGTGTATGCAATAATTTCGCAAAAATCATTCTGAACCTAACGAAAAAAATATATTTCATTGTGTTTGTTTATTATTTAATTAATGTTAACGTATCTAAAATATATTTAGTTGGGTTAGGCTAAATTAAATTGCGCTTGTTGTAATAAGGTTAGGTAGGTTTTCAAAGTTTATCTTGGTACAAAATTATAAATTTTTACATTAACATAAATTAAAAAATATATCTTTAAACGTATAAGAGAAAATTTTAAGAAAGGACTTAATTTTAAAGGAGTTCATGCTAATTGACCAGTTTTACCTAATCGGCACGACATATATATATATATATATATATATATATATATATATATATATATATATATATATATATATATATATATATATATATATATACACACACATGTATGTGTGTGTGTATAAGAACGGCCGGATTGGAGACGCTGATGCCTACTCACCTCCTAAACCTACCTTTTCGTGGTACTCTCCAGCCGTAAACAAACCCAACTGAAGAAATACGGCATCCTTCAAAAGCTCCAGGAATGTGCATACACGACACAACGATCTCAGTACCATCCAACAGAGTTTCACTACTGCTGGATGGTCAGCCGAGAGAAAACTCAAGAGTCTCAGTATTCTACAATCCTGGTAATCCAGGTAACCACCATGATAAGATCACAATCACTTCCTGGACGAGTTGCAGACAACTGAAGTGGGACTGTACCTAGCTTATTGTTTGGCAACAAGGAAGTGCTGCTCAGGACGTAATAAATCCAGACTCAATATGCCGACATAGGCCATCAGCACTAATTCCTCGACAGTAGGAACGGAGACTCTTGGACTATAAGACAAAAAAGTTGATTCCAGGGTCATCGACACTAAAAGACTTTTAAGGGTTGTCGCCGTCCTGTATTTGTCTCAGTGTTGCGATCCAGAGGGGTAATGTCTTTTGCAGTCTCGGTTAGCGTCCACTTTCTGGGAATGACAGGAATCCGGTGAGTAGACATCAGCGTCTCCAATCCGGCCGTCTGTCTTACTGAGTTGAGAGATTTTTGCCTTAGAATCATGTCGCTTGCATTGGCACCGAAAAGAGCGTCGATAGAGAGAGAGAGAGAGAGAGAGAGAGAGAGAGTATCGTTAGTTAGATCAGTGATATGTACTTTTGGCAAGATGACCCTGAGTGGACAATGATCTATTAGATGGAGGACGATGCCTCACATTTGAAGGGGTTTACCTGGAGAGTTACCTGAAGAGGGTTTCGGGGGTCAACGCCCCCGCGGCTCGGTCTGAGACCAGGCCTCTGTTAGAGACAGTCGTAGATTCATTCTGAGATCTTTTATTATCGCGATGTCTTCTAGTTGGGATTCTACAGTGGCAACCAGAGTACCATCATTCAAGAAGCAGATATAGAGTTCCCCTGGACACAAGCGTTCCTTTGACTTCCTTAATGACTAGACACAAAAGGAGATGGCGCGAGGGGATCCCCCTGCGGCACTCCCTAAAGAAATTTGGAGATGTCACTGTAACACGACTGGATGAATAGACAGAGGGAAGGAAAGACGGGAAAAGAACCGTTGATAAAAGACTTGAAGTACTTTACTACAGCATTAATTTATTCAGAATGGATGCTGCGCTTCGAAACGTTCTAAGTTAAATTAGTTACTATAATCCCTATTTATGTGCAGCAAGCACCTTTTTTGTTACAAACAAGTAACAACTGGAGCTTTTATCCAGTTTTATCCGTGTGAGTTTTATCCTGTTAATGGCAGGTTAAACCCACATGGAGACAGAACGCAAAATTAAAAATCTGTAAATTAATTGATTAATTAATTGCAAACATAAATTTACGTAAAATCGCCAAGAAATTTAATATACACAGGAGAGGAAAAAATGGAACTACCCTGAATTTTTCCATATTTTTTAATGTATTATTTTCAGCGATACAGAGAAATAATATACAGTTTTTATTACTATTAGATACATAAATACATTCCCTATTTATTTACCGGGTCCTATACGCGCGTGTTAAGAGTACAAACACCTACGATCATTGAGGCAAGAGTATTAATTTGGGTTTATAACTAATATATGAGGATTATAACTAATACCTGAGGGTTATAACTAATATTTGAGGGTCTAATATCTGGGGTAGTAACTAGAGATGGATTAATAACTATAACTGAAAAAGTAACTATAATCGAGGCAGTGAATATATTTGAGTGAGTAAATATTACTGGGAGGCAACTGAATTAGTTCCTATAATTCACAGAGTAACTGAGGCGGTGACAGTAGAAATATTAATTATAATTGAGTAACTATAATCGAAGGAGTAACTATAATGGAAGCAATGATTGTGAGTTACAATAATTGAGGAAGTAAAAATAATATATATAGTAACTATAATTGAGGGGAAACTATAATTAAGGAAGAAGCAATTATAGAGGCAGTAACTATGTGAGGAGAAACTATAATTGAGGGAGTAACTATAACTGAGGGAGTAATTTTAGATAAGGGAATAACTGCAGGTGGAATTACATATAACTGAGGCAGTAACTATAACTAGGAGGGTACGTATAATTGAGGCAGCACCTCCAAATGAGGTAGTCCATATAACTGAGAGAGTACGTATAATTGTGATGATTGCAGCAGTAGAATTGCATCAATTGCAGAGGAGGTAATGACTCTTAATGGATGGAAGCGTTTAGCAATGGTTGTTAATGGTTTGAATAATGCAAACACGTAGTTAGTATCACTAAAAAGTGTGCAATTAAGACCTTTTGTACATTGGCAAAACACACACACACACACGCACACACACACACACACACACACACACACACACACACACACACACACACACACACACACACACACATACACACACACACACACATACACACATACACACACACACACACACATACATACACACACACACACGCACACACGCACACACAGGACAAATAACTGTTCTCATGTACGTACCACGTTTTTTCATTTATTTTCTTTATCTTTCAGGTAAGTTGCTTTGCCGTCATCCGGAGAGGATAAGGAGCGTAAGTACTTTTTGTATATTTTATTAACACATCGGCCGCTTCCCACCGAGGCAGGGTGGCCCGAAAAAGAAGAAACACTTTCATCATCATTCATCCCATCACTGTCTTACCAGAGGCGTGCCTACAATACAGTTATAAAACTGCAGCATTAACACCCCTTCTTCAGAGCGCAGGCACTGTACTTCCCACCTCCAGGACTCAAGTCCGGCCTTCCACTTTCCCTGAATCCCTTCACATGGTTTTATGGTAATTATTTTAGGATTGCTGTTTGGTGATGTTTCGTGTTTGGAGATGTCAGATGTTTGGTAAGTCAGAGACTGACGTCATTTCGGTTCTGCTCTTTGCACTTGAGTCTCTTTTTTTTCCTTAAATTATTTTGGGTAAGTATTTTCACTTTCTGTGTTTCTGTAAAAAAAAATGTTCTTTATAACGTTTTTTTTTTTTTTATGGTTATTTTTTTAGTCATGTGTGTGTGTGTGAGTGAACCCGACCTTGCCTTGAGAGGTTGAGCTGCAATCCTTGGGCCCGGCATTATCACTTCAGTTAACTAGGGAGGCTACCTCCCAGGTTTAGTGGATTCTGTATGGAAAATAATCGAGTACAAATACGAAGCGCTTCAGTCTGGCGCTCATCAGACGGAGGATCAAACCTCCACTACGCCTGGCGCTAAATGACCAACTTGGGTTTAGAGCTTAATAATAAAAAAAATAGTGGATTCTGTTGTAAATACTTCCGAAACCTTGTAATATATTGACCTCTACGACATTTTAATGTTTTACATTTTAAGTTTTTCTGGTCCATCTTAACCATCATTTGAGTGCACTAGTTCTATTTACTCCCTCCGTGTGTTGTATCCACCTACTCTGTGTATCTGAGTACCTGTTAACTCGAGGTCAAGTCCTGAAGCTCGTCTACATCTCTCGGAAGGAACACTGATGTGGGTCATGTCTGGAAACTCTTCTACATCTCTCAGAACACTGATGCGGGTCATGTCTGGAAACTCTTCTACATCTCTCAGAACACTGATGTAGATGTCTGGAAACTCTTCTACATCTCTCAGAACACTGATGTGGGTCATGTCTGGAAACTCTTCTACATCTCTCAGAACACTGATGTGGGTCATGTCTGGAAACTCTTCTACATCTCTCAGAACACTGATGTGGGTCATGTCTGGAAACTCTTCTACATCTCTCAGAACACTGATGTGGGTCATGTCTGGAAACTCTTCTACATCTCTCAGAACACTGATGCGGGTCATGTCTGAAAACTCTTCTACATCTCTCAGAACACTGATGCGGGTCATGTCTGGAAACTCTTCTACATCTCTCAGAAGAAACACTGATGCTGCTAGTGACAATTCATGACCACAGCTTAATTTTCTCTGCATTTTTTCATGCCAAAAATATTCAACATATTTAATTTTTTAAACCCCAAAATTTTGAAGCCTTTGAGCTTAGTCTCTTACGTGGAATTCTTTCATATTCTTCTTTATATCCACAATAAACGCAATCAACTCATCCATTTCTTTATTCCACTTCAATTCTGTTGTAAAAAAAAAAAAGTTCCATTTACAGAATTTCGTCAGTGAATATTTTTTTTTTCGTTATTTTGAACATGTTTCTGTTATTCAGATATTTTTGCCGATCTTTCCTTATTGTTTTTTTCCACTGTTTTCATAACGACTACTATAATTGAAAGTGCCCTTCCTATCACCTTTTTTACATATGGAAACAATTTTTGATATATGTCATGTGTCCATCAATTAACTTTCCTGGAGTGAAATGCAGCAAATAACTCATTGGGCTCTATTTCGTTTAACTGAATATATATATATATATATATATATATATATATATATATATATATATATATATATATATATATATATATATTGGCCGTTTCCCACCAAGGCAGGGTGGCCCGAAAAAGAAAAACTTTCATCATCACTCACTGCATCACTGTCTTTCCAGAGGCATGCTTACACTACAGTTATAAAACTGAAACATTAACACCCCTCCTTCAGAGTGCAGACACAGAACTTCCCATCTCCAGGACTCAAGTCTGGCCTGCCAGTTTCTCTGAATCCCTTCATAAATGTTACCTTGCCTACATTCCAACAGCACGTCAAGTCCTAAAAGCCATTTGTCTCCATTCGCTCCTATCTAACACGCTCACGCACGCTTGCTGGAAGTCCAAGCCCCTCGCACACAAAACCTCATTCTATTTTGTTCCTTCCTCTCTACATGTCCAAACCTTCTCAGTAACCCCTCCTCAGCCCTCTGGATAATAGTTTTGGTAATCCCACACCTCCTCCTAATCTCCAAACTACAGATTCTCTGCATTATATTCACTCCACACATTGCCCTCAAGACATGCCATCTCCACTGCCTCCAGCCTTCTCCTTGTTGCAACATTCACAACCCATGCCTCACACCCATACAAGAGCGTTAGTATAACTATACTCTCATACATTCCCCTTTTTACTTTCATGGATAAAGTTCTCTGTGTCCACAGACTCCTCAGTGCACCACTCACTTTTTTCCTCTCGTTAATTCTATGATTCAACTCATCCTTCATAGACCCATCTGCTGACACATCCACTCCCAAGTATCTGAACACATTCACCTCCTCCATATTCTCTCCCTCCAATCTGATATCCAATCTTCCGTTACCAATTTTTTTTGTTATCCTCATCACCTTACTCTTTCCTATATTCACTTTTAATTTCCTTCTTTTACATACCCTATCAAACTCATCCACCAACCTCTGCAACTTCTCTTCAGAATCCCCCAAAAGCACAGTGTCATCAGCAAAGAGCAACTGTGACAACTCCCACTTTGTGTTAGATTCTTCATCTTTTAACCCCACACCTCTTGCCAAAACCCGAGCATTCACTTCTCTTACAACTCCATCTATAAATATATTGAACAACCACGGTGACATCACACATCCTTGTCTAAGGCCTACTTTTACTGGGAAATAATCTCCCTCTCCTACATACTCTAACCTGAGCCTCACTATCCTCGTTAAAACTTTTTACCTCTTTCAATAACCTACCTCCTATTCCATACATTTGCAACATCTGCCACATTGCCCCCTATCCACCCTATCACATGCCTTTTCCAAATCCATAAATGCACCAAAAACCTCTTTACCCTTATCTAATTACTGTTCACCTATATGTTTCACTGCAAACACTTGGTCTACACACCCCCTACCCTTCCTAAAGCCTCCTTGTTCATCTGCTATTCTGCTCTCCGTCTTACTGTTAATTCTTTTAATAATAACTCTACCATACACTTTACCAGGTATACTCAACAGACTTATTCCCCTATAATTTTTACACTCTTTTGTCCCCTTTGCCTTTATACAAAGGAACTATGCATGCTCTCTGCTAATCCCTAGGTATACTTTACTCTCTTCCATACATTTATTAAATTAAAGCACCAAGCATTCCAAAACTATATCCCACCTGTTTTTAACATTTCTATCTTTATCCCATCAATCCCAGCTGCTTTACCCCCTTCCATTTTACTTACTGCCTCAAGAACTTCCCCCACACTCACAACTGGTTCTTCCTCACTCCTATAAGATGTTATTCCTCTTTGCCCTATTCACGAAATCACAGCGTTCCTATCTTCATCAACATTTAACAGTTCCTCAAAATATTCCCTCCATCATCCCAATACCTCTAACTCTCCATTTAATAACTTTCCTCTCATATTTTTAACTAACAAATCAATTCTTTCCCTAGGCTTTCTCAACTTATTAATCTCACTCCAAAACTTTTTCTTATTTTCAACAAAATTTGTTGATAACATCTCACCCACTCTCTCATTTGCTCTCTTTTTACATTGCTTCACTACTCTCTTAACCTCTCTTTTTCTCTCCATTTACTCCTCCCTCCTTGCATCACTTCTACTTTGTAAAAACCTCTCATTCGCTAACTTTTTCTCTCTTACTACTCTCTTTACATCTTCATTCTACCAATCGCTCTTCTTCCCTCCCGCACCAACTTTCCTGTAACCACAAACTTCTGCTGAACACTCTAACACTATATTCTTAAACTTACCCATACATCTTCTACCCCATTGCCTATACTCTCACTAGCCCATCTGTCCTCCAACAGTTGTTTATATCTTACCCTAACTGTATTCTCCTTTAGTTTATAAACCTTCACTTCTCTCTTACTTGCTGCTTCCATTTTCCTTGTATCCCATCTACCATTTACTCTCACTGTAGCTACAACTAAAAAGTGATCTGATATATCTGTGGCCCCTCTATAAACATGTACATCCTGAAATCTACTCAACAGTCTTTTATCTACCAATATGTAGTCCAACAAACTACTGTTATTTCGCCCTACATCATATCTTGTATATTTATTTATCCTCTTTTTCTTAAAATATGTGTTACCTATAACCAAACCCCTTTCTATACAAAGTTCAATCAAATGCTCCCCATTATCATTTTCACCTGGCACCTCAAACTTACCTACCACACCCTCTCTAAACGCTTCTCCTACTTTAGCATTTAGGTCCCCTACCACAATTACTCTCTCACTTGGCTGAAAAGTTCCTACACACTCGCTTAACATCTCCCAAAATTTTTCTCTCTCTCCTCTACACTCCTCTCTTCTCCTGGTGCATACACAATTATTATGACCCACTTTTCACATCCGAATTTTATTTTAATCCATATAATCCTTGAAATTTTACTTTTATATTACCTCCTCTCTCTCCATAGCTGATCCTTCAACATTATTGCTACCCCTTCCTTAGCTCTAACTCTCTCAGATACTCCTGACCTAATCCCATTTATTTCTCCCCACTGAAACTCCCCTACCCCCTTCAGCTTTGTTTCGCTTAGGGCCAGGACATCCATCTTCTTTTCATTCATTACATTAGCATTCATTTTTTCTTATCCGCACAACATCCATGCATATTTAAATATCCCAATTTTATAAAGTTTTGCTTTTCCTTGTTTTTAGTAATGTATACAGGAGAAAGGGTTACTAGCCCATTGCTCCCGGCATTTAGTCGCCTCCTACGACACGCAGAGCTTATGGAGGAAGAATTCTGTTCCACTTCCCCATGGAGATAAGCAGAAATATACAAGAACAAGAACTAGGAAGAAAAAATAAAATAAAACAGAGGGGTTAGTATATATATGCTTGTACATGCATGTGTAGTGTTATCTAAGTGTAAGTAAAAGTAGCAAGACATACCTGCAACCTTGCATGTTTATGAGACAGAAAATAGACACCACGAATCCTACCATCATGCAAAACAATTACAGGCTTATGTTTCACACTCATTTGGTAGGACGGTAGTACCTCCATGGTAGGTTCCTGTCTACCAACCTACTACCTACTACATATATATATATATATATATATATATATATATATATATATATATATATATATATATATATATATATTAATTTCATTTAAATTCAAATAACTCCAATCATCTTCTGGTTCTACAGGTAAAGCTTTTCTTTAGCCATTAGATGAAACAGGTGAAGCCTTTTAGCCTCCTGATGAAGCCTTTGGAGGTAAAAGATTTATATTAATATGACAAAGCCTTTACAGTTGAATCATTTATGCAAACTTGATATATCCTTTACTACGTATTCCAGTCAACCAATTTTTACTTATCCACTTAGAATCTCCTGTTTGGATATCATATTTTTTCTACGCAAGAACAACATACAAAGTTACCTTCGCACGCACACACAATACAAACATACCTCAAACATCGATTTTTTTTATATAAGTATATATAACAGAAACGTCCTGTTTTGCAAGCACGTTTATCCGAGACATATTTGTTGATGTTACACGTACAATAATATCATAAAAGCTTCCCTTGAATCGAAACACAATAACAAGAGGCGTAAATACATCTAAAGTCCTGCAGACTCGGCCAGATGTAAAGGAATCACCGAGTGCTTCATAACAGTCTCCTACACAAAAGACTTCATACAATGGTAGGTTAATCTCCTCAAAGGCAGGACGATAGGTCTGCTGGCTCCCACGAACTGAGGAAATCTTTTCTCTCGTTTGTGAGTGGTTTTAAATGTCCATAACTTTTTCTTCCTCTTGCCAAAGAATAGCTGGTACAGTTCGGGGCAGGAGGAAGCGGTAAACGATACCTTGTGAAATTTATGATTTCTGAGCGCTGGTGCGATATAATGTTACTCTGGCTTGATACTAGCTGTGATTATTAGGGTAAAGTAGTTGCTTGAAGTTTCTTTCTTAATCCAAGACTTTCGTTTATAATATATATATATATATATATATATATATATATATATATATATATATATATATATATATATATATATATATATATATATATATATATGCCATCAAAGACCACAATGTATCTACCGTATCTGCTAGGAAAATGATGGATAATAAGAACCTTCCAAACTAGGGATGCCAAGCCCATGATTCTCTTCAAATCGCTTGTTCTCTCTAGACTGGAATACTGCTGTACACTAACTGCCCCCTTCAAGGCAGGCTAAACTGCTGACCTGGAGAGTGTACAAAGAACTTTCACGGCACACATAAGTACTATAAGGCACCTAAATTACTGTTAACAGTTAAAGTCCCTTGATCTGTATTCCCTGGAACGCAGGTGAGAGAGATACATGATAATATACACATGGAAAATCCTAGAGGGATTAGTACCAAACTTGCACACGAAAATCACTCCCTATGATAGCAAAATACTCGGCAGGAGATGCAAAATTCCCCCAATGAAAAGCAGGGGCTTCACGAGTACACTGAGAGACAACACAATAAAAGTGTCAGGGGCCCAAGACTGTTCAACTGCCTCGCAGCATACATAAGGGGGATTACCAATAGATCCCTGGTTTTCTTCAAGAAGGCACTGGACAGGAATCTAAAGTCATTACCAGATCAGCCGGGATGTGGTTCGTACGTCAGTTTGCGTGCGACCAGCAGTAACAGCCTGGTTGATCAGACTGATCCATCACGAGTCCTAGTCTCAGACCGAGCCGCGGGGGCGTTGACCCCCGAAACCCTCTCCAGGTAAACTCCAGGTATAAGATCACAATAAATAGGTACAATATTAATATGCTATGAAGCTACAGTGAAAAGTGATAATATTCTAAGCACTTTTGTAATTTCTCACATTATCAAATATAATCACTAAAGCGCTAGACAGACAGACACAGAGACAGAGACACAGACAGACAGGGACACAGACATACGGGGACACAGACAGACGGGGACACAGACAGACGGGGACACAGACAGACAGGGACACAGACAGAGACACAGACAGAGACACAGACAGACAGAGACACAGACAGACAAAGATACAGACAGACAGGGACACAGACAGACGGGGACACAGACAGACAGGGACCCAGACAAATACACAGAAAGACAGAGACACAGCCATACAGAGACACAGACAGACAGAGACAGACAGAAACACAGACAGAGACACACACAGAGACACACACACAGACGCACACAGAGACACACACAGAGACACACACAGAGACACACAGAGACACACAGAGACACACAGAGACACACACACAGAGACACACACAGAGACACACACAGAGACACACACAGAGACACACACAGAGACACACACAGAGACACACACAGAGACACACACAAAGACAGACAGACATACAGAAAAAGCAGACAGTAAGAGAGAGAGAGAGAGAGAGAGAGAGAGAGAGAGAGAGAGAGAGAGAGAGAGAGAGAGAGAGAGAGAGAGGAGAGGGAGGGGGAAGAGAAGAGAAAGTGAGAAAGAGAGAATAAGAATGAGAGTCAGATGGCTCTAACTTTGCCCTGAGTCCTGTATATATATGTAATCTAAAATAAATAAAGTATCCAGCAATAGACTAACACTGCAACAATAACTTTGCAAGAGCTACGCTTTGAAATGTGCTGAGGGAGGATAACAGCTTGTAATAATACATACAGCAACTTTGTACACGAACTCTGTAGAACAAGCAAATTTAAAAACAAAAAGACAAAAAAGGAAGGGGAGAGAGAGAGAGGGAGAGGGAATGTGAGTAGGAATGATAGGAATAAGGTAAGGATTGTGAGTGGGGGGGGGAGGATAGGAATTTGGTGATGGGGGAAAAGGCAAGTGGGAAGGATTGTTACGAGGAGAAAAATGGAAATAAGTGAAATAAGTTAAGCGTTTGTGAGAATGAAAATAATAAAGCGTGTGGATGAGAGTAGTAATACGGGAAAAAATGTGTGGGGATGTGAGCAGTAAAGGGAGGGATAAAGTGTGAGAATGAGGGTAGTAATTGGAGGAACAATGTGGAAGAATGTGAGTGGGAGAGGAATGAAGGACAAAGCAAGTATTGCCTTTCTCAGACATCTTCATTATGAGAAACACTGCCTCTCAACACACTCCATATCATGTCAACTAAAGCTGGTAGGTTCCTTCACTGTTTCGTTTCTTCCCTCTCATAGCAACCATGCTTCGTTTCTTCCCTCTCATAGCAAACATGCTTCGTTTCTTCCCTCTCATAGCAACCATGTTTCGTTTCTTCCCTCTCATAGCAACCATGCTTCGTTTCTTCCCTCTCATAGCAACCATGCTTCGTTTCTTCCCTCTCATAGCAACCATGTTTCGTTTCTTCCCTCTCATAGCAACCATGCTTCGTTTCTTCCCTCTCATAGCAACCATGCTTCGATTCTTCCCTCTCATAGCAAACATGCTTCGTTTCTTCCCTCTCATAGCAACCATGTTTCGTTTCTTCCCTCTCATAGCAACCATGCTTCGTTTCTTCCCTCTCATAGCAACCATGCTTCGTTTCTTCCCTCTCATAGCAACCATGTTACGTTTCTTCCCTCTCATAGCAACCATGTTACGTTTCTTCCCTCTCATAGCAACCATGCTTCGTTTCTTCCCTCTCATAGCAACCATGTTTCGTTTCTTCCCTCTCATAGCAACCATGCTTCGTTTCTTCCCTCTCATAGCAACCATGCTTCGTTTCTTCCCTCTCATAGCAACCATGTTTCGTTTCTTCCCTCTCATAGCAACCATGCTTCGTTTCTTCCCTCTCATAGCAACCATGCTTCGTTTCTTCCCTCTCATAGCAACCATGTTACGTTTCTTCCCTCTCATAGCAACCATGTTACGTTTCTTCCCTCTCATAGCAACCATGTTACGTTTATTCCCTCTCATAGCAACCATGTTACGTTTCTTCCCTCTCATAGCAACCATGTTAAGCTTCTTCCCTCTCACAACAACCATGTTACGCTTCTTCCCTCTCATAGCAACCATGTTTCGTTTCTTCCCTCTCATAGCAACCATGTTACGTTTCTTCCCTCTCATAGCAACCATGTTACGTTTCTTCCCTCTCATAGCAACCATGTTTCGTTTCTTCCCTCTCATAGCAACCATGTTACGTTTCTTCCCTCTCATAGCAACCATGTTACGTTTCTTCCCTCTCATAGCAACCATGTTACGTTTCTTCCCTCTCATAGCAACCATGTTACGTTTTTCCCTCTCATAGCAACCATGTTACGTTTTTCCCTCTCATAGCAACCATGTTACGTTTCTTCCCTCTCATAGCAACCATGTTACGTTTCTTCCCTCTCATAGCAACCATGTTACGTTTCTTCCCTCTCATAACAACCATGTTACGTTTCTTCCCTCTCATAGCAACCATGTTACGTTTCTTCCCTCTCATAACAACCATGTTACGTTTCTTCCCTCTCATAGCAACCATGTTACGTTTCTTCCCTCTCATAGCAACCATGTTACGTTTCTTCCCTCTCATAGCAACCATGTTACGTTTCTTCCCTCTCATAGCAACCATGTTACGTTTCTTCCCTCTCATAGCTACCATGTTACGTTTCTTCCCTCTCATAGCACCATGTTCGTTTCTTCCCTCTCATAGCAACCATGTTACGTTTCTTCCTCTCATAGCAACCATGTTACGTTTCTTCCTCTCATAGCAACCATGTTACGTTTCTTCCCTCTCATAGCAACCATGTTACGTTTCTTCCCTCTCATAGCTACCATGTTACGTTTCTTCCCTCTCATAGCAACCATGTTACGTTTCTTCCCTCTCATAGCTACCATGTTACGTTTCTTCCCTCTCATAGCTACCATGTTACGTTTCTTCCCTCTCATAGCAACCATGTTACGTTTCTTCCCTCTCATAGCAACCATGTTACGTTTCTTCCCTCTCATAGCAACCATGTTACGTTTCTTCCCTCTCATAGCAACCATGTTACGTTTCTTCCCTCTCATAGCTACCATGTTACGTTTCTTCCCTCTCATAGCAACCATGTTACGTTTCTTCCCTCTCATAGCAACCATGTCTCGTTTCTTCCCTCTCATAGCAACCATGTCTCGTTTCTTCCCTCTCATAGCAACCATGTTACGTTTCTTCCCTCTCACAACAACCATGTTACGTTTCTTCCCTCTCACAACAACCATGTCTCGTTTCTTCCCTCTCATAGCAACCATGTTACGTTTCTTCCCTCTCACAACAACCATGTTACGTTTCCTCCCTCTCATAGCAACCACGTAACTCTCCCCATGCTGGTAACTCCGTCATAGCACTGTCAAGTCACTATCATAGCAACTATGATACACACGATGCAAAAGACGAAGTTAAATGTGTCTTACGTTGGTTATGTATCTATTTCCTGCGATTTTCTGATGAAGAATATGAAGCCATAATACAGCAGGGATTCCCAACAGCCTGGTTGGTCAAAGACCGGGGCCGCTTCTAGCAGATGGAGAACTGAGCCTCCACCTTTCCTTCTGCTCATGAAATACAATAGAAAACAATTACTACATACATAGGCTTTTAGGACATTGGAAAAATGGAGCAATTTTTTTTTTCACTGAATTTAAAAATATTGACAGTCAAAACTAGAGCTTTGTTATTTCATTTTAATTAGGAAATTAACATTAAAAATTATCCCTCACTAAATTTCAATGTATTTTATGACCAAAAATAAACAAATAATATGCTCAATATTATTAATTAGAAAGACAACAAAAAAAGAGTAGAAATACAGAGACTTCTGTCGAATACTTTGCCGATACTAAATTGATTTATGAACTTTGGTGAGAGATCATCGAGTTAGATTTAACACAGAATTATTAGTATAATCATGGGGGAGAGCTAAACCCGTAGGATTATACAGCGCCTTAGGGGGGGGGGATTGTAAGGTATTCAGACTCGGTTCAGGGAAATGGAGCACAAATCCAATTCTCTAGATCAAGAGCCCCTCATCAGCGTCAAGAAACCTTCCTTGAGGGGATTGAACACAGATGTGTGAGATGTGCTCTCGCTATGTTATATTTCAACATATACAAGGTAAGAGACGCAGTATTAGGCGGGGCACAGCTAAGATAATCCGTCACACAAACTGTTGTTGCAAAGCAAAAATTGTGCAATATGTTAGGATAAAAGCCATCCTGGATCTCACCATGCCAGGAGACATGACACAATCACCAGGAAGGTGATAGGTGCATTTATTAAAAAGATTGATGGAACAAAGTCATGTCATGTGATCTGAGCTTGTAGAAGAGAACACTTGTGTACACTTCAGAACATTTGTTAATGGGAACGTTTCGCAGTGACATGCTTCATCAGGACCTTAGGACTAATGAAGCCACACGGGGCGAAATGTTTCCTCTAATAGATGTCTTGAAATATACACCAGCGATCTTTTCCCTCAGTGTGTATGTCACCGTACCATTAATATCAGATCTCAGCTTGATATCATTTAAATTATCCTCATTCTAAGCCTAAATTTTCTGCATCAAACTTAGCTGAAGAGGATCTAAGCCTTCATGGTGGAGAATTCTACCGGCAAGAGGATCTAAGAATAGGTTTTAAAATTCTCAATTTCATATATTTTTTTTTCAAAACAAGCTTTTTTTGGGGGGAAAGTAAACTTGTATCATTACACCGATCGGAGGCTCATTCGAACTGTGATAACTACTTTCTTCCGTCAAGACAGCTATTGAATGAATGATGGTGAATGTGTTTTTGGTAAATGAGGCTCCCTCTTCACACTGACATTTTGAAAAGGCGTAAAATATTTACAAGTATGCATATGTTAGTAATAAATATTTGCATATAAATTAGCCTTAACAACTTTTCTCTTTTGGATTAATAACTTGTTTAAATAATTCCCTGTATGATACTTTTATCCATTGAGTTATATAAATTATGTGTCTATTAATAAAAAAAAAGAACATAAGCTACATTATTTGGTATTTTTAGACAAAATACTTCTGTGTGTGATACTTTATTTGAGAGGAGTTTGAATAAACATTACCAAGAATGTATTATAACACTAGATAAATTTATATAAATTTTGACATATTTATATATTTAGGATTATATGCACTTAGAGGTGTATATATATATATATATATATATATATATATATATATATATATATATATATATATATATATGAGTGAGAAACTCATCATAGAAACCAGGGACCACAGGGCGACCAGCTTCCTCTTTCAGAGACTCAGTGTGGCGATCCAGAGGGGAAATGCCTGCAGCGTTCTGGGCACGCGGCCCACTGCCGGGGAGCTGGACGAAGTATTTGACATGTAGCTCTGAGTTGTTATCTATGTTGTTTTACTCCCTATGTATTTTGTCTTGAAATAAAGTTTGTATAAAAAAGATGGGGTGGTAGGGGAAGTGGAATATTCAAATGGCTTCAGAAAGAAATCTAAGTATTCTTCCTTGAAGCCTTTTTATCCACTTCTCCGAGGCAATGGGTCCCACAATTTACACAAGAGGTGGACCCCAACCCCATCATATATATATATATATATATATATATAATATATATATATATATATATATATATATATATATATATATATATATATATATATATATATATATATATATAATATTCTTGTTTGGTTGTGAACAGATTTCACGCAGCCTTATATACACGCACTTCCACTCTGGTACATGCAGGTACTCTCAGTTTAACTCTCAAGTACACGCAGGTGCACACACATTCACTCAGGTACACATAGTTTCACTCACGTATACGCAATTACACGCAGTTTCACTCATGTACCTGCAGGTACACGCAAGTACTAATGCCTTACTTTTAGGTTCCTACTACCGAGGTCTCCTCTTACTGCTCTATGATACTCACTGCTTTCAGCACATTTTTGTCAATAAATAAATAACATCCCCAATTATTAGGGGCTTACGAACTTCGTTGTAATATATATTTTTCCTCCTGTTGGCCTTTTATTAGTTCATTTTCCATCGCTTATTTTGCTCGAAGGACCCACTTCCGTTATATTGATTCGAAAAATAATTCGTATAGTAATTTGATAAATGATTCGCACGTTTTCTGGCAAATTTAAAAGCGAGGGACGTAATTTTAAGAAAAAATGAGCTGTACAAAGGCCCTTAAACACATTTTGAAAACGAAAACGCAATTTGCAGAAGGAGTTTTAGTTCAGAACACGTTTCGCTCAGTGTAGAGCTTTATCACAGGGCAAAACGTTGTCACCAATGCGCTTTTTCGTCCACCTAGTTTGCTTCATTTTTATTCGTTAAGCGAAATTAACAATTACCAAGAGTCACATTCAATGTATTTTTTTCAATATAAAATTATCGACTTTTCAAATCGAGAATCTGGACAAAAAAAAATAAAAAATGAAATTGACTTTTGTCTTAACTATGATTTTTATAGATCTTTCTCTGTCACTTTCTATATCTATCTCATCATTATAAACCCCTAGAGGGGCTCTTGATCTAGGGAATTGGATCTGTGCTCCGGTTCCCTGAATTGAGCCTGAATACCTTCCACCCCTTCCCCTCCCCTTCAGGCGCTGTATAATCCCTACGGGTTTAGCGCTCCCCCATGATTATTATAATAATAATTCATTATAAAGATAATTCACTAATAATACGCACAGACGACGTTTCAGTCCGTCGTGGTTCATCATAAAGTCACCAATCCAGGAGGGACCAAAACGTCGTATAGTTTCCATTACAATTATAAACAGAACTTTCGAGTTTACTTATCATTTTGCATTAATCTAATTGTAGAATAACAACTTTTTTTGGCTATGAAATTTCCTGTCTTTGTTTTTCCCCCTAAGATTTTCCTAACATGTCAAGAACAGGAATTATTCTTGTTATCTGTAAAACACAACGTATAATGGAACCACTTCTGATGGTTGTTGTTTGAACTACTTCAACGTTCAACCTGTTTATCCTTATCAGTTATAATGGTTAGGCTTCCTTTCTCTTATCAAGTCTATCGATGTTTTCTTATACTTAACTGGAAAATATTTTGAAATTTCAAAGGTTTTTTTTTCCCCCCTCAGTTTACATGTTAAGGATTTGTTTTGTTATTTTTCTCAAAGGCAATGATGTCAAAATTCTAATAATGTTCCTGGAGTTTACCTGGAGAGGGTTTCGGGGGTCAACGCCCCCGCGGCTCGGTCTGAGACCAGGCCTCATGGTGGATCAGCGTCTGATCAACCAGGCTGTTACTGCCAGCACGCAAACCGGTTGGTCAGGTACTGACTTTAAAAAGTATTTCTCCCTCTTCAGGGTATTTTTAAAGAGTTTTGGTACAATCTTAATTTATTAATCGTATTTTCATTTTTTCTAGCCCATTTGATTCTGTTGGGACTGGAGTCACTACCACCGGCCGAATATGAGAAAGTTTACCAACATCTGTCTGTGTATGTGTGAACGAATTCTGAGATACGAATACGTTGATCATCTTAAGATTTGCCTCCTTACGTAAAACAGTTAACCTTATGCAAATTTTTAATATGATAATTTTTTCTTAAATTTACACAAAAATTTACTTAACATCCTTACCTAACCATGCTGAAGTTTATATAATATAAATTGCATAATTTAGCTAAACACTAAGAATTTTTGCATAGCTTTAGTTAACTGGTTTTCTTTGGAGAGCGGAGGAGTCTTCAGCTGGCCCAAATACCCTCTGCAATCTACATTAATATGAATTAGAAACCAACATTGGGGAGAATAAAGTCAATTTCTGCTTGCATTTGCGATCTTCCCAAGTCCATTTCTTAACGTTCGTTATCTGGAAAACCCATTTATGATGGATATTTTTTTAATCATATCGTCCCTCTGCCTCAAAGGTAGGGTATACTTAAAAAAAGAAATGCATTCATCATCACTCATCCAGTAGCTGTCTTTCCAGAAGTGCGTGAACATTTTACATAATTTAAAAAATCCGCTGTAATGTCAACTTTCATTCACGTGACCAAAATTTCTTTCATAATATTTAATTAAAAAGCATTTTATAATGAATGAAAGTCACAGTAACGTGGCTGGAACAGTCACAAATAACTTGCATTTTAATGAGGAAACTCATGACGTTCTGGTCCTTCCTGGACTATTGTCAATTCACAACTGAGCTGGAAAAAGCAGAGAAGGCCAGAAACAGGTTGTGAATAGGGAGGGAGGGGGTTAAACAGAAGGTAGTAGTAGTAGTAAAATAGTAGTAATAGCAGTAGTAATAGAATTAGTATAATATTATACTGTTCATCTTCAAGTACGTTATGAAGCATCGATTTCTGAACGTTCCACTTTACATGAACACACTGGAGCTTTGTACCTATCACTAGACTGTGGAGAGTAGCGCAATACTGTAGTGGCTTGTGCCAGACTGTGGAGGGTGGTGACAGATAGTGGTGGGTGGTGCCAGATAGTGGTGGGTAGTGCCAGATAGTGGTGGGTGGTGCCAGATAGTGGTGTTTGGTGCCAGATTGTGGTGGGTGGTGCCAGATAGTGGTGTTTGGTGCCAGATAGTGGTGGGTGGTGCCAGATAGTGGTGGTTAGTGCCATATAGTGGTGGGTGGTGCCAGTTAGTGGTGGGTGGTGCCAGATAGTGGTGGGTGGTGCCAGATAGTGGTGAGTGGTTCCAGATAGTGGTGGGTGTTGAAGGATTGTGGTGGGTGGTGTAAAATAGTGGTGGACGATGCCAGACTGTGGTTGACGATGCACTATTGTGATTGATGGTGGTGAATTGCAGTTGATGATGCCACATTGTGGATAATGTCACCATCAAATCCTCTTGAGCTACATTCTTTACGATTATTATTCTGTTTTTAACCCTTGTTTGAGCTGTTGTATTAATACAGCGAGTAATTATTTATACAATGAGTAATTATTAATTGAAATTTATATTTTATTCATGACATTATCTCTAATCCTGTTTTGAGTGTTTGTAAATATATATTCAACAGCAGTCTTATAAATGTTAATCCTGATAGAGGCTTCTGTAATTTATAGTTAAAATAGTTTATACACACAACACAGGATATATACACCTATAGGTTATGTCCCTCAATGTATATGAGCTGAAATTTTGCTTTAATCCTTATTTTAGGTAAGAAAATATGCTTGAC
Organism: Cherax destructor; assembly: GCA_009830355.1. Lineage (NCBI taxonomy): Eukaryota > Metazoa > Arthropoda > Malacostraca > Decapoda > Parastacidae > Cherax > Cherax destructor. The sequence continues at coordinate 248,761 of WNWK01001471.1, read as the reverse complement.
TGGTGAAGAACAGGTGAAATGCAGCATTAACGACCTTCGTGTGGTAGATAGACTTTAAACCCCTTAGTTTAAAGTTTTCAAAATTTATAATTCTATAGTACCTATAGTTTATGGTTCTATAGTTAAGTATTCCTTTAGTTTAGAATTCCAAAATTTTGCAAGTTTTGTTGTCCATGGTTTTGTGTCGGCGTTATTTTTCTGTTGAATTATTTTAGGTTTTGAGTTAGATTTAATCACTAGACAACAGAATTATCTTCCATCCAATATGGCCACCTCGAATTATAATTTAAGAGGCAATTATATTAGAAAGTTATGCAGCAGACATCGTTTTCCTAGCAGACACTTCTGTTTCAGCTTCGGAAAGCAAATAATGCATTCCCAGTTAGACATTGTGGTCCCAGAAGATTGGGTTTCAGCAGACACTGTGGTGTTAGCAGACGCTGTGGTGTTAGCAGACACGTGTGCAACACTTGGGTATGATTATTGCCTAAACATTTCGCCTAGCATTAGGTTACGTCCGCCAGCAGACAATGCAGTCCCAGCAGGTGTGGGCCTGCACCTGTGTCTACCATTGAGGTGTGTAAGTGAGTGTGAGAGCGACAGGTGTTGGGTTACCTCTAATGTTCAGCCACCAACAACATTATTAACTGGCAGTGGTTGAGTCCTTCCTTGCCATCCACCAACCTCCCTCTCCCCAACACACAAGAACTTTCATCAACTTGATATCTCCTTCCACTCCTGCGTTCTCATCCTCTCAGTCCTCTGCTCTCCTTCTCCTCTTCCTCCTTCTTTTACACTTCAGGTATCCTCTCCAGCCCTTTGTAATTATACTCTTCCATGCCGCCCCCATTTCTCTCTCTCTCTCTCCTCTCTCTCTCTCTCTCTCTCTCTCTCTCTCTCTCTCTCTCTCTCTCTCTCTCTCTCTCTCTCTCTGCCTGCTGAGGCCTAAATTGCATTAGGTAGTCTTGGAAACGAGTCATGTACTAGCATTGGTGTTCATTATACTATCAGTGACGCAGCAATGCTAAATGTATGATTGGACACAGGTACAATGTACGAGTGAACACAGGTACAATGTACGAGTGAACACAGGTAAAATGTACGAGTGAACACAGGTTCAATGTACGAGTGAACACAGGTACATGTTCAAAAAATAAAAATGACAGGGGAGAAAAAAAAGCATTGTCTTATTCAGTTGATCACTGCAACCTTGAGCCTGTGTGTGTGTGTGTGTTTGTTTGTTTATGTGTTTGTGTGTGTGTGTGTTGTACATGTTTGAGTGTCTTCACATGTATATATATGTCGTGCAGAATAGATAAAACTGGTCAATTAGCAAGAACTCATTTAAAATTAAGTCATTTCTAAAAAAAATATCTTATACGCTTAAAGATATATTCTTTTCATTTATGTTAATGTAAAAAATAATAATTTTGTGCCAAAAGAAACTTAGAAAACTTACCTAACCTTATTATAACAAGTGCAATTTAATTTTTTCTCGTTAGGTTCAGAAGGATTTTTTGCGAAACAATTGTATACACAAATTTTCGTTTGCCTTATTCGGCAAGAAGAGCGTTGCTGTTTAAGCCAAAATCTCAAATTTTACCTATTCGCCACAACATATATATATATATATATATATATATATATATATATATATATATATATATATATATATATATTTTAATATATATATATATATATATATATAAATGGTCGTGGGGAAAAGGGGGGTCAAAGGATAGTGGCAGCGGTAAGGGGTAGGTTGAGGGGAAGGGGGTCTAAGGGAGGTGTAATAGCGTACTCACAGACATTACGTGTGTTATCTCCTTGATAATTGAGGCGTTTACTGCCCCCGGCTGCCTCTTGCCTCTCATTCATTCTCGCTAATTCCGCTCCCACGGATGAATGGCCTCCCTTAGTTACGGCAAATTACTCGCTCTTCTCCCATTCTTCTCCCACTGTCCGGCGCTCTATGACTTATACGGGTTTAGTACTTTATTTTGATAATTATAATAATATTTTTATTATTATTGTTATTATTATTCCTGGTGCTTTGGTCTGCTGGTGAAAAAAATTCTCCCTTCCGGAAGTCTGCTGTCCTAGCCATTTTTTTATATAGCAAACTTGGATGCATCATCAGTGTGCTGCTGACCTATTCTATATGAGAGGGTTATGCTGCCCTCTCATAGCCCATCACACTGGATGGGTGTCATGCATAGTGAAATCTATCAGCCTGATTTGGCAGACTTCAGTGGGCCATTGGTGATGCCATCCAGACTCACGAAATCGTTATGACACTATCGCAAACAAACCAGGGAACGTGTGGAGTTAGAAGCCATGGCTGACTCGCCGTGAGTTCTAACTTCACCCATTCAGTGGTATACTATCAAGTTTTCCATTAGTTTGTCATTCTAGACTGGAAATAAGACTACGTACAGCCAATGGCGCAAGACCTTATTTTTCCAGTGTTACAATGACGAGGTCTTAAAGAACATTTTACCCAAATTGGAGTCAAAAACAGCTGCTACAACGTACTTAAAATTAACTTTAACTACAGTCACACTATTTATTTATTTTGTAACTGAATTTGGTTTCTTTGGTGTGAATTTAGTGTTAATTCTTGAGAAAATACGTCAAAAAATGGAAAAACATTTTTGTCAATTATCGTCCGTATTTTGTAAATTACGAAAACATGCAAGAATTGGGAATGTAGGAGAACATTTACGCTTGGCACAACCGGGCCACAGGGGCGTTGAACCCTGAAACCCTCTCCAGGTATACTCCAGGTATGAGTGTGGTGTTCGCCAGATAAGTAAATGATTGAGTTAAAGAAATTAGGGAACGAATGGGAGCCTGAATCTATGGCAAGTGTCTCAATTATCATATATACACCATAGGGAGGTTAGCATGCTAACCTTCCTATGGTGTATAAATATACCTAGTTGGATGGATTTTATTGTAGCCCGCTGGCCCAGTAGTTTACGCAGTGGCCTGGAGTTTTAAGACTCATTCGCCAATGGTTCAAACTTCACCCGTTCCCTGGTATGTTTACAATCGTGTTATTACGATTCCGTGAGTGACTGAGTATAACCAGCATGATGACGTATTGAACATTGGTTAATATTAACAACATCGATGGACTCGCCCTTAATTCCAGCAGAAATCTTAAGTGTTATTGTGATAACATGTTTCTTTTTCTAGAAAGTATAGTCCTCAACTTTGTTCCCCCACAATTAATTCGTGGACTTTACAAGCCACTTTTGTTCTCTCCGCATGTACAGTTGTGTCGGCGTCAGCACCGGAGGCTGAGCTACGCAAATACGCATCTGCACAAAATGGATTACTATCATGAAGAAACTCCAGGAGACAATTTACATCTTTCTTGTCTCTGTCTATCTAGCTCTTGTCTTTATATTGGAAAAAGACACTTACGTCCTGAAGTGTACATAAGTGTCTTTTTCCACAGCTTGTGTCGGTATCACCATACCATTTTTCACTTTGTTTTTGTTGTTCGTTTCACAGACACACTGAATGCGTTTCCTCCTGCATGGTACCATTAATATCAGCGCCTATTATCATGGGGGTCACTGTGTATGTCGGCACCATTCCCTGACCATGTGTTGTCCAACTGTCGTCCTCATAGTTCCCATAGTACTTATTTGATGACAGACTGGTTCAGTCTATTTTTGTGTCATTAGTAGTCTCGTGCTTAGCCAGTGAGGCCCAGGAGAAATGGGTATTGAGTGGTTGTGGTGGTGGTGGTGGGGGGTCGTGGTAGTGATGAGAGTGGTGCTGGTGATATAGTGGTAGTGATGGTGTGTGTGATGATAATGTAGGCTGTGGTGATGATAGTAGGGGTGATGGTGGGGTGCTGGTTTTGGTGTTAGTGAATGAGGGGTAGTGGTGATGAAGGGGTGGTAGGTGAAGGGTAGGAATGGTGGAGGTTGGGGGGTGGAAATTAGGGGTTTGGGTAGGAAAGAACTTCAGGGTTGGGGTTTGAGGGAGAGTGATTGATGGCTGAAGGGGGTGATAGTGGTTGGAGTGGTTGTAAATTAGACACATATGCAACATTTGGGTATCTTTATTGAGGAAACGTTTCGCCACACAGTGGCTTCATCAGTCCAATACAAAGTAGAAAGGTGTAAGGAGAGTAGGAGTTTTGAGGTAATCAGTCCCTCGGCCTGGAGTCGATGTGTTCAGTTGGAGTGGTTGTTGAAGCAGTATGGATGGTTATGATCGTAGTTGTAGGGGTGTAAAAATGTTAGTGATATCGGAAGAGCGAATTATTTTTCACATGATTTTTTTTCCACTACGTTTATTATATTTTGTTTAGATTTTTATTATTTTTTTCGAGGGAATTCTTTTTTGGTCAATCTATTTTACACTTGTGGCCATTTTTTCCCTCTACATTTTATATTGTGTTAATCCCTTGACTTTTTTCCCCTCCCCCTTTGTCTCTTTCGCCTGGTCCTTTTATTTTCTTTATTTTCCTTTTTTTTCTTAAATTTTCTCGTCATCTCTATCAGTGTCTTTAACTCCTGCCTTTTTTGTATTATATATCTCCATATAATATTCCCAATGGCTTTTTTTCATGATGTCAGCTATGGTCTGTATAAGTTATATCATGTACTGGATAAAGATAGTCTAACTACTACTACTGCTACTACTACTACTAGCTACTACTGCTACTCTACACTACTGCACTACTATGCTGCTACTACTACTACTCTCTCTACTACTACTACTACTACTACTGCTACTCTATACTACTACTCTACTACTCTGCTACTACTACTGCTACTACTACTGCTGACTACTACTACTACTACTACTACTACTACTACTACTACTACTACTACTACTGCTAATACTACACAAATAACCCGCCCATAGGAGAGAGAAAAAATCTTAAGACGATGTTTCGGTCCGGCTTGGACCATTCACAAGTTATACTTCTTATGAAGATGAAACATCGCCAGAAACTTTTCTACGTGAGGGTTATTTGTGTATTGTTCCAGTCACGGTATTGTGCCTTCTTGCTTATTATTATTATTATTATTATTATTATTATTATTATTATTATTATTATTATTATTATTATATCCTTTGAATTTTTGCCTCCTCGTCATAGCAATGTATATCCTGAAACTGCGTATCGTGTTTGCATTCATCACTTCTTCTTCCCCGGTGGAGTGACTCTGATGACCAGCTTCCTTTTCTAGACACTTCGCTCATCAGGGATGACAGATGACTTCCCTTCAAAGTTCGCAAGAAACTTCAATTTGTGTCAAGGGCAATTTAATTTCAACTAAGTAATCCTCGTCAAGTGAGATGAAATCTCACCAAAATCCCTCAGTGGTCAGGTCGCACTTGAAGGTCAGGTCACTTTTTTGTGGGTCAGGTCACTCTTGAAGGTCAAGTCTAGGGCATTAGAAAATATATATAATAAAGTATGAAGAAATACTGCAGTAGGACTACTTTTCGGTTCAGTAAAATATTTATCACCCACATATTTTGTCCAACCTATTCAATTTATTTTTTAGATAATTCATGATGGTCAAAATATGTGCAATATTTATTTATCTTTATTACAGAAACATTTCGCCCTCACAACAGGCTTCTTCAGGTATTGCACATGTGTTTTACTGAACGACCTCTCAATATTGTATACCATCAATAACATGATAACATTATTACTGTTATGGACTATTTTATTAGTGTTATTAATGTGTAATGTATTGGAGTGAACACTGACGCAGTTTTGTCCCCTTCAAGGGGAAGGGTGCCTTGATGCTAGTGAAGGAACATAGCTGCTCTCCCTTCCTCGGATCAGACCTGATTGCCTCCCATGCCCCAGGGACCTCTACTGGTATAACCATTCCCATGAATATATAATAAACGTAACTTTATATTAATTGTTTTTCGTAGGAAACAGGAGACCATTTTAATAAGTTATGAAAAAATGCAGTGTTTCGAAATTGCTTTCAAGTCTACATTTTCTGGTCGAAATCGTTTATACATTTCGGCATTGGCAAAAAAAAAAATGCATCAAATAACCAATTGAAAAACGATTTTGATATTGAATTTGTTTTTACTTTAGTTGTTCTTGTTATAGACATAGACGGTGTCTGTTCAGAGAGGCTGCGACGCACTTACTGATTATGTTACTGTGATCTGCTGATAAATGGAGAGGATTCTAGTGTTGTGATGACGGTGGTGATTGTGGTGTAGTTGAAAGTGGTGGTGTCATGAATGGTGGTAGTGTTGGTGATGGGGGATGGTGGTGTTGGTGATGAAGAATGGTGGTTGTAATGCTTGGTTATGAATGGTGGTGAACGGAGAAAACCATTATTGGTAAGGTGGTAAGGCTTTAGGTTCTACTACTGCACTGCTACACGTGTAGGAGGCAGTGGCTGTTGTTGGAGCAACTATTGCTTTCATTGTTTATGCTGGTGTTGTTGGTGCTGTTGTTTGTTGCTGCCAGGGCCGGATTTAGACATGCAGTCCTAAGCTGTGGGAAGCTACAGAGGCTCTATTTGGCAAGCGTTAGCAAAGAATAAGGCTGTGTAATAAATGAACCTAGACATGATGTCGCCAAGATATATCAGAACCCCGTGCGAGGTCACTTCATCTGAACTTTAAAAATAAACCTTCAGTTACTCAGTTTAAAGTTATATTTATTAATAGGAAAATAATTCTTCAAATTCGTTCCTTGCGACTAAATGAATTTAATTTCTAGAGTAAAATAATGTTGTAAACTTATTAAAGACAGAAAAGTGAAATGAAATTTACAAGCTGTGACATGACTGGCACTGATTAATATAAGAAATAAGACAGTTTACATTTTCCTTATTTGAAGAAAAAGTAATGAATGATGTGCTCAAAGGATAAGCTAACCCATAATTTGTTATATTAAAGTTTTGTTGTTATAATTGTTATTAATCAATGTAATACGTGGATCAGGTTTGGGTTCAGAATGGAATTTAGGCATAAACAAATGAAAAAATAAATTCTAAAATTTTGAGAGGCTTTTTCAAACTATGAGGCACTAGGCCGTAGCCTCTTTAGGTTATACCTAAATCCTGCTCTGGTTGCTGCTGTTGGCTTTATTGTTGGTGTTGGTGATAATGCTGCTACTGTTGATGCTTCTGTTAGTTCAGTTGTTGATGCTGCTGCTGCTGCTGCTGCCGCTGCTGCTGAAGGCTCTGCTGTAGCTGCTGAAGATTTGCGTCGTCTCATTCAGAATGCATAGGTTTTGGGAGGGTAGTTAAGCACATGTCGTTAATATGGTAATTGTGGTGAGCGGGGAGGGTGAGTGCTCTGAGCTGGCTGATTATAAAGCTTTAGCAGTTGTTTACGTTGTCTTGTGAGGCTTTGGGTCGGTCCGGGATCCACTTCGACCACTTGGATCTCCTGTTCTCGGGTCTGAGATACGCTTAGACAGTTTCGATTTCTTCTTCTGGATTGTAGAATACACTTGGGCAACATGGGTTTTCTCGCATGGGGTCTTGTACCCGTTTGGGTACCTTACTGGGTTCTTAATGGGCTTGTATGTAACCCTCCGAGAGTATTGCACAGCTGACAAAAGTTTTGAGATCATATTTGGTGAACTGTGATCAATCGTAAGTCATTTTGTAATCAAATACTGGTTTTTGAGACACTGGCAGTGGTTCGTGAACTTATTGTAGTTAGTTTGCGATCCCTGACTCGTATCATGTTGTTACCGTAATTTAGGGACGATTACGGTAACTGTTTCACACAATTACAGATATTTTCAGATGTAATATAGAGATACGTTTGTGCTTTTATATATTCTCTTGTTACACAGTAGTGATAGTCTGTGATTCGTTTAGCTGAATAACACGAAGGTAATTAAGGCTGCATATAACCCGTACACTACCAGCCAAGGATGCTTTAATCTCTACAACAGGTACTGAAATAGTCAGCCAGTATACTGTACACAGAGAGGTACACCTCACGGTGTACATACTGTGATCCATTTAGCTGCTTAATGGAGTTTAAAGCCCATTGACTACACGAGCGTCATTAAGGGCGCATGCAACCTGTTCACCACAGTTAAGAATACATTAAGCCTAAAATAAAAATTAATGTAAACTCTGGGTGTATATATACCAAGAGTTATACATCTATCGGTCCGCAGGAATTTTGATTAATATTAAAGAATATGCAATGATGGGCATACTTAGAATTCTCAATACGTTACCTATATGTCATGAGGTGTTGCTCCCGGTACAATTTACGTCTAAATGTGAATATAGAGAACCAGTTTTAGATTAATTTTATTTCTTGCATGTCTTGCCGCCATTGAACGTCATGGACAACATAAAGTTCAAATGTGATAAGTTCCAGCTGCTTAGAAAGGGAAAGAATGAAGAAAACAGTGGTACTGCATACAAATTCCAAGAGGATCATCAAGCAGAAAGGAACACGTGAAGGACCTGGGAGTAATTATGTCGGATGACCTGTCTTTCAAAGAACACAATAAGGCAAATATCACGACTACCAGGAAAATAACGAGGTCGATAATGAGAGATTTCGAAACAAGTTAAATAGTACCAGTGGTAACACCATGTAAATAGCTTATGCTCTCTCATTTAGAGTATAATATTTAAATGTCGTGCCGAATAGGTAAAATTGGTCAGTTTGCAATGAAATATATTTTTATCGTTAGGTTCAGAATGATTTTTGCGAAATTGTTGCATACACAAATTTTCGCTTGCCTTATTCGGCAAGAAGAGCGTTGCTATTTAAGCAACGCAAGTACACTTAAAATGGTTGCTTAACATGTCTGATATCTTATTTTTATTAATGAATGAGTAGGTGTTGATAGTTGGTATTTAAGACAGTCCTTGTGCATTGTGAATAGTCGTGGACTTTAATAGTGTCACACTAGTGTGAACGTTACTAGCACCACATTAGTAGTCGTGAACGTTACTAGCACCACATTAGTAGTGAACGTTAGTAGCACCACACTAAGAGTGAAGTAATTAAGCGCAGCTCAGCTAGTACTCCCACAGAAAGAAGTACTCAAAAGAGGATCTAATAAGTAGTTTAAGAGCAGTTGGCGTGTTTATATTGGCTGTTAAGAGGCGTTTGTGAGCGTGAACTGGCTATGTTGGGACTGTTTCAGGGTGTCTGAGGAAGAGGGACGGAGGAGGGGAAGGGGAAAAAGAGATAGAGGGGGAGGGATGATTCTGGCAGAAACACAGGGAGGGGGTTGAGGAGAGAAAGGGGGATTGTGAGGGAGGGGTGGAGGTTCGTGGCTGAGGTGCAGGGAGGGGAGGAAGGAGAGGGGGTATGGGGAATGGGACGGGAAGAGGGAGGGGAGAGAGGAGGGTCCTTATTCAATCAACAGTCGTTTATACTGCGTGATGAGACTCTTAATTCGCTTTTACCGCTTGTTTGTTTACACTTCTGGCAGCTGGTGTGTGTGTGTGTTTGTGTGTAGTGTGTGTGTATGTGTGTGTGTATGTGTGTGTATGTGTATGTGTGTGTGTTGTGTGTGTGTGTGTGTGTGTGTGTATGTGTGCGCGTGTGTGTGCGCGCGTGTGTGTGTGTGTGCGTGCGTGTGTGTTGAAAATGGTATTGACAATTTGATGAGTAAGAAACGTACAACAGTTGGTTATCTTTATTGTTGAAACATTTCGCCCACATGGTAGGATTCATCAGTCAAATACAAAGGTAGTGGCGAGGTAAAGATGATGTAATCAGTCCATCATTCTTGGAGAAATAGTTCGAGGTGGTCAGTCCCTCAGGCTGGGGAAAAGTTCGGCTTCATTTGTCTGGGATATAAAGTTGAAGCATAAGACTAAGAGTCTATAATGATGTCGAAGGTGAGGTCGTAGAAGATGTTGTAGGGAACTGGGTTCAGAACCGTAGTCAAGATCACGGTTCTGAACCCCTGCTGCTAGACTGAGGGACTGATTACCTCATCTTCAGTCTTTTCAGTCTTCTTTTTTTTCACCCTGTATTGTATAAAGCCACGGGTTGGCGAAACGTCTGCATAATGAAGATATCCATGTGTTTCAGTTGTCTAATATTTCGGGAACTTTATTGCCTGAGCGAAACGTGCTTTATTTTCCCACCGTGCTGGCAGTCTTCCCTCGTTACTCTCCATCATTGTAAACTTTTCATGTTTGCTATGCCCAATTTTTTGGTTTAAAGTTCCACGTATGTAAAAGTTCCAACTTTTATGGAAAGTTTTTCTTTTCAATCCATTCATGTATATTTGATGTTCATTTTTTTCATGAGATATGAGAAAGAATTCCTAATTTTTTCAGCTGAAATTACTGAAATTTGATGATTTGTGTTCCATGTTAGCAGTACCAATGGCTAATTTTTTTCACTCAAAATATAAGGTTTATTTTTATAAATATATAAAAACACTTATTTTCATTCAAAAAGTCACTTAATTTATGTAGATTTTTAATGGCTGCTGTTGTGTGTGGTTAATGTTATTTGCTGAGATACACTCGTATATATTTTTATTTAAAATGTTATCTGCTTAATATTAAACTGAATATAAGTTGGTATACCATAAAGTAAACAAAACAATATGTAGCTTATTTACGTACCTAGCAGTTGCAGAGAGGGTATATATGCTGAGAAGCATGTATCCCTCAGTGTATATATGCTGAGAAGTATGTATCCCTCAGTGTATACATGCCGAGAAATGTGTATCCGTCAGCGTACGTACGCTGAGAAGCTTATATAGTCCAGTATGTACGTGTTGAGAAGTGTGTATTTCTCAGAGTATATTTCCTAAGAGACGTGTATCTGTCAGTGTATAGACGACGAGACTTGTTCATTTTTCAGTGTATATACTCCGAGAGGTGTATCTCTCAATGTACATATGACAAGAGTATACTTAAATCCCTGTTTCAGGGATTTATGTATCCTTGAATTTTGGTGAACATGTTACCAGCAGCCTTAATGATCCTCTTGTAGTCGACAGGCTATGAATTTATTACAGAAACCTACCAGTAGCAGAACATACTGTCTCTTGGAACGTATTTCAGCTATTAATTTCTCTCTCTAGGCCCTGACCGGTAATTAGTCTCATTTGCTGTTTTGACATCGATGTTCTCTAATATCCTTTAGAGAACTTGATCATTATTTTATTTACAAAAAAAGCAAGGTAGTTATACATGGAAAATATTGTTATTTCTTGTTATTTTCTATTGTCCTCTGTATATAAAAAATGGTTATAACTATGGCCATAAGTTTTTAAAGAGATGGAGGGGTAAGCCAGTGGAAGGCCTCGGTTAGATGACCAATAGCTCCAACGGCGGGTCATCATCTGACTAAGACCCGCGTCAGGAAACATTTGTCCTGCTTCCTGGTGAACCTTACCTAACCTCTTTACACGCTTTTGTTCTAATATGAATTTATTTCGTAGCTTATGTATGTGTGTACTTGCCTGTTTGTACTTACCTATTTGTAGTTGCAGGGGTCGATCCACAACTCCTGGCACCGCCTCTTTGCAGGTCGCTACTAAGTCCACTCTCTGCTTGCTCCACTAGTTTTATCGTTTCTCTTATAGTTACGTATGGATCCTGCCTCCACTACATAACTCACCAGATGGTTCCACTTCCTGATAACTCTGATTGAATTCTTCCTAACATCCCTGTGGCTCTTCTGAGTCTTCAGCTTCCAGTTGTGTCCCCTTGTTGCTGAGTCCCATCTCTGAAACATCATGTCCCTATTCACCTTGTCAAATCCTCTCAGTATTTTTTATGTCATTATCGTGTCCTCCCCTATCCCTCCTGTCATCCAGTGTCGTCAGGTCGATTTCCTTTAACTTCTCCTCGTAGGACATACCCCTTAGCTCCGGGACTAGTCTTGTTGCAAACTTTTGCACTTTAATTTCTTGACGTGCTTGACCAGGTATGGGTTCCATACTGGTGTTGCATACTCCAATATGGGCCTGACGTACACAGTGAACTGAATCTTGAACGATACCTCACTAAGGTGTCGAAACGCTATTCTTAGGTTTTAGTTGGCGCCCATGTGCTGTAGCAGTTATTTGGTTGATGTGCGCCTCAAGAGATGTGCTCGGTATTATACTCACCCCCAAGATCCTTTTCCTTGAGGGAGGTTTGCAGTCTTTGGTCCATTAGTCTGTACTCTATCTTCAGTCTTCATAACTTTGCATTTGGTGGGGTTAAATTCTAGGAGCCAGTTGCTGGACCAGGCTTGCAGCCTGTCTAGATCCCTATGTAGTCCTACTTGATCCTCATCCGTTTGAATTATTCGCACTAGCTTCATATCGTCTGCAAACAGGGACACATCTGAATCTATCCCTTCCTTCATGGCATTCACATATACCAGAAACAGCACCGGTCCTGGGACTGAACCCTGTGGAACCTTGCTCGTCACAGTCGCCCACTCTGACACCTCGTCACATACCACCACTCGTTGTTTCCTTCCTGTCAGATATTCTCTGATCCATTGCAGTGCCTTTCCTTTTATTCCTGCCTGCTTCTCTAGCTTTTACAGTAATCTCTTGTGTGGAACTGTGTCGAAAGTCTTCTTACAATCCAAAAAAATGCAGCTTACCCAGCCCACCCTCTCGCTCTCTCTATCTTGTCTTAATTCTGTCACCTTGTCGTAAAACTCCAGCAGGTGTGTGTGTGTGTACTCACCTATTTGTGGTTGCAGGGGTCGAGACATAGCTCCTGGACCCGCCTTTTCACTGATGAGCTACTAGGTCCTCTCTCTCCCTGCTCCGTGAGCTTTATCATACCTCGTCTTAAAACTATGTATGGTTCCTGCCTCCACTACCTTACAACTTTATGACTAAAGTAATACTTTCTAACATCTCTTTGACTCATGTGAGTCTTCAACTTCCAATTGTGACCCCTTGTTTCTGTGTCCCATCTCTGGAACATCCAGTCTGTATCCACTTTATCTATGCCTCTCAGTATTTTGTATGTCGTTATCATGTCTCCCCTAACTCTTCTGTCCTCCAGTGTCGTAAGGCCGATTTCATTTAACCTTTCTTCGTATGACATTCCCTTAGCTCTGGGACTAGTATGAGTCTTGAACGATTCCTTACTGAGGTATCGGAACGCTATTCTCAGGTTTTCCAGGCGCCCAGATGTTGCAGCAGTTATCTGGTTGATGCGCGCCTCAGGAGATGTGCCCGGTATTATACACACCCCAAGATTTTTTTTCTTGAGTGAGGTTTACAGTCTTTGGCCACCTAGCCTATACTCTGTGTACGTGTGTGTGTGTGTGTGTGTGTGTGTACATAAGTGATTTAGCCCTGGCAGTCAATGACATGAAAACATCTAATCTGATTTACGATACCGATGCTGCTTTCTGCTCCTTCAGCTTTATCTGTGAGATCTATTGTTGAAGCTGAGGGATGGTGAGGGGGTCGATTCACATGACTAAGTTCGAGTACTTAAAGTCACAAGTCTAACTGAATTCGACCGCTGCTGCAGGGAGGGAGCTCAAATCACAAAACTACCTTGGCTCACTGGCGTTTCTCAGGTTTTATCTACGTTGTGTGCATTGAGAAGTAATCGCCTCTTGTTATTCCCCATTTGTTGAAGTGCTCGTCGTGTGTGCTTCCCGCCAGTCGTATATATCATCTCCCCGAGCTCTCTCGACCGTTGTTTTCTGATATATTTCTGAGTCCTCTCGGGCCTCTTCTTCCTCTCTCTCTCTCTCTCTCTCTCTCTCTCTCTCTCTCTCTCTCTCTCTCTCTCTCTCTCTCTCTCTCTCTCTCTCTCTCTCTCTCTCTCTCTCTCTCTCTTCTCTCTCTCTCTCTCTCTCTCTCTCTCTCTCTCTCTCTCTCTCTCTCTCTCTCTCTCTCTCTCTCCTTGTCGATGTTCGTCTTACCTTTTTGCATCTTTTACCACCGTGTTTTATTTTGTTCTATATTTTCCGTCTCCTTTTACTCCTTATTCTCATCTTTCTCCTCCTCCTTCTCTAGTTTCTCCTCTTAAATTACCTCTTCCTCGATCTACTCATTTTTTTTCCACTTCTTCTCCTCCAATTCCTCTTCTACCTTCTTCCCATCATCCTCCTCCTGCACCCTCTGCCTCTCCCAGTCCTTCTCCAGTAACACCCACTTACTCTCCCCAATTTTCCCTTTGACCCTTAAAGTCAAGAAATGCTCTATCCTTCTCCCTCCTTCGTTCCCTTCAAATCTCCTCATCTCCATCATCCTTCCTCCCTTTCTCACTCCTGCTTATTCACAGCCTCTCTGAATCCTCTTCTCTCATCTTCCCCATTTTTGTGTCTCCTGCACCTACGTTCTCAGCTTCTTGAGGAGAGAAAGTCTCCTTAATCTCATTACTTCACCTCCTCTTTCTCCCCCGAAGATTCCACTTTCTCTCGCACTTCTCTCGAACTGGATTTGTTAGTTAAATTCCCTTTGATGACATTTTCTTCTCTTTTTTTTTTATCCCGAAGGGCTTTTATTATTCGTTATTTGCTTCTGCCATTATTTACGTAATTTTCTTTTCTTTCCGCTTTCGTTTTTTTCATTAATTTTCTGGATATTTATTTCATTTTTTTGCTTTAGTCTTCATTGATTTTTCTTTTCGTTTACAAGACCTTGAATTTTTCTGCTATTGTTTTTATTTGTTTTACTTCCCATATTTTTATTGTTTTTAAATATTTTTTTACGTTTTCTTGTATTATGTCTTTTTTTTTTTTGTTCTTAATTACATTTTTGTATTTGTTCTGCTTCTCATTTTGCTTTAAGACCAGCAAGTTTAAAGGATGAGAATGAAGGATAAATATGGGGAGAATGAGGAATAAATAGAAAAAAAACTGGATGTACGTAAGAAGGGATGAAGATATAAGGGAGTATGAGTGATGGAGCTATGAGGTAGTATGAGTGATGGAGCTATGAGGTAGTATGAGTGATGGAGCCATGAGGGAGTGCAAGTGACGGAGTCATGAAGAAATATGAGTAGGCAGGTAGTAGGTTGGTAGACAACAGCCGCCCAGGGAGGTACTACCGTCCTACCAAGTGAGTGTAAAACAAAAGCCTGTAATTGTTTTACATGATGGTAGGATTGCTGGTGTCTTTTTTTTCTGTCTCATAAACATGCAAGATTTCAGGTATGTCTTGTTACTTCTACTTACACTTAGGTCACACTACACATTCATGTACAAGCATATATATATACACACCCCTCTGGGTTTTCTGCTATTTTCTTACTAGATCTTGTTCTTATTTCCTCTTATCTCCATGGGGAAGTGGAACAGAATTCTTCCTCCGTAAGCCATGTGTGTCGTAAGAGGCGACTAAAATGCCGGGAGCAAGGGGCTAGTAACCCCTTCTCCTGTATATATTACTAAATGTAAAAGAAAAAACTTTCTTTTTTCCTTTTGGGCCACCCTGCCTCGGTGGGCCACCCTGCCTCGGTAGGCCACCCTGCCTCGGTGGGCCACCCTGCCTCGGTGGGCCACCCTGCCTCGGTGGGAAACGGCCGACGTGTTGAAAGAAAGAAGGCAGCGAAGACTTGGATTCTAAGAAATTAAAAAAAAATAGGTCTAAATACGCAGTTCAAAATAAAAAAACAAGGTTCAACAAAGATAACAGGTTCTGAAAGGGAAAAATTAAACCCCTTATGTAAGCCCCCTACTGCTATTCCCCTCGTGTGACCCCCTTCCTCCACTCTGATCAACTCCCAAGGCCCCCCTTCCCCTCTTTTTTTCCCATCTCCACTCTTGCCCCTTCTAAAAACTTACCTGAACTACGACCCTTTAACTATATTGTTAAGCTCAAGGGCGTAGTTGTGTGTAGGTGAGGAGGGAGAGTTAGTTGTTTGTTAAGACATGGTAATTATGTATTGAATGTGGGAGGAGAGGTAGGGGAAGAGAGGGTGTGTGTGTGTGTGTGTGTGTGTGTGTGTGTGTGTGTTGTGTGTGTGTGCATAGCAGAATAATCATGATCAATGTCTTTCCAATACTTTATCACCGCCACCCTCCTTCATGTCTTCTTCCCTCATGTCTCTCTTCCCTCATTTCCCCTTACCCTTTTCTCCCCCTATCCCCCTTCCTCTACCTCTAAGCAATAACTCACCTATGGCGCCCTAATAGCATGCCTGGGGATGGAATTTACATAAATCGTTGGTAAGTCTTGATCCACGTTTAGCTAATGGAATATTTCTTGTAAAGCTGATCCTTGCTTCACTTGCTTCTTCCACGACCAAGCTGCAATCTTTCATCCACTTTAACTTCTTTCTCTCTTCTTTTCTTTTTTTACACTGCGAGT
>WNWK01001471.1:180000-227500 GCA_009830355.1 Cherax destructor | reverse complement strand
TTATCTTCTACCGGGATATTGCTGCTGTTATTGCTGCTGCTCTTATTGATACAGGTAGGCTGCTGTTGTTAGTGATGCTGTTGGTGCTGTTCTTGGTGTTTCTGTTACTGGTAATGCTGGTGATTTTGGTGATGATAGTTGTTGTGGTATTGGTGGTGATACTGGTGGTGGTTGTGGTGATACTGGTGGTGGTGGTGGTGATACTGGTGGTGGTGATACTGGTGGTAGTACTGGTGATACTGGTGATGGTGGTGGTGAAACTGGTGGTGGTGATACTGGTGGTAGTGGTGGTGATGGTGATACTGGTGGTAGTGGTGGTGATACTGGTGGTAGTGGTGGTGATACTGGTGGTGGTGGTGGTGATACTGGTGGTGATAGTGCGACTCACCAGCATGTACTGACATTCTCTCTCTCTCTCTCTCTCTCTCTCTCTCTCTCTCTCTCTCTCTCTCTCTCTTGCAACCTTCATAATTTTGACAAAATAATTTATGCACCTGTTGCTTACCTGTTGCGAAGTGTCTCTCTCTCCCTCTCACCTCGCTTTTACTTTCTCTTCTTTGCCTCTCTTCTCTCACTTCTTTCCCATATTTTCTCTCACAAGCTTATGACGACGTTTCGGCCCGACTTGAACCATTAACTAGTGTCTAGTCAATAATCCAAGTCGGACTGAAACGTCGTCATACGTTTCTTTCACCCATGTGAAGGTTACGTGTGTATTGTCACTGTTTCGATATTATGCCATTTAATTCTTTGCCTTAAGTCTTTATGCTAGATAAGGTAAATATTAAATAATTTTCTAAATGACAAACAATACTTCAGAGAATCATTTTTCTAAATCTGTCTCACCAGGTGAGGGGATCAGTCCCTCAGTATCTTCAGTTATTTATTCCAATAAGTCAGCTGGGGGTAGTGGTGAGTACTCTTATTCACTTCCTCACCGACCATCAATCACACTCATTCATTTGCAGAAACTCTTAACTACACATGAGTAATATGTGGCAATTATGCAACACACTATATTCAATGTACCTTAATTATTTAAAAGCTACAATGCAAAAATTATGTCACTGACTTAACATTTAGCCGGTAAAACGACACACCACACGGGTGTTAACGGCGTGTCCAACATAATTATTTATGACAACAAGGGGTGAATGCAAACCAATATTTTGGTACCAATGGATTTAGTGTCATATTACGTTTAAACATCATGTGTTCCAGACTCGAGTAATTCGTGGAGTGAATGATGGCAGATTAAATCATGTTCTTGAGAAGGGTACAACAATAGGGTAGTTACTGCTTCTTGCGACAATCTCATATGTTGATTCAGAAGTGTAATGATTTCAGGAGGTGAATATCCATGTCGATCTTGACCAAAGTCCACTACGTTTTGGATGCAATTTTTCTTTTCTTGGGCCCAGTTTTGAACTTTCTCCATTCGCCAACCGGCTTGCCAGTGGAAGTTCCAAACACAGCAGTAAGTTCATCAAAATCCCTCTGTATCAAGTGCTTAATGAGGTCGCCTACAAATATATAAACATTTACATTGAAGTAGTAAGGAGCGCATATTTTCCACCAGGAAGTTGATTAGATCTGCTCGCTGCATTAAGGTCTGTATACTGCACACGCTGGTGCTAGTGCATAGCCTGAATAACGTCCTTTCCAGGTGAGTAGGAAAGATAGCATCAATAAATTGGGCGTGTCTGCTTATAGTAAAGCATACGACAACGTCTCCATGACCTTGCCTATCTCTCGCCGCTTATATTAGGTGTAACCAGCAACTTTAACAAAATTCTCAGTTGTCCTATTTGTCCAGAGATATCTCGACAACTGCGATCATGTCAGGACGATGAGTTTCCGCAGAACTTTTCGTAACTTCAGTTACGAAGCATCTAATATTGATATGAAGATGCTGATAGATTGGCTCCTGATGCCTGTGTACAGCTTCTCTGTGATGGTGTGTAAGATGATTGCCCTTGAGGCGGGTAGGACACCGAGACACAGTAAATCGCTGGGTGGGTAGCGCGCGTTTCATCAGATCTGAAAATCCATTGGTTTGGTCGGAGATTTTATCTCTGAAGAATTTCCAATTCTCTTTGCCCCGTTCTATATTGTTTAGGCAAGAATCTTCTTAGCAGTAATTATACCTAATATCTCGCATTCAGTTTTCACTGGTGTGCCTCTTCCAGTGAGGCTGGAGCACTGCCTAGGTGCCTGGGAGGGCAGTGTTCTGTTCGCTGGCACCTCCTGTATTTCGCGGATTCGGCAACTGATTTCTTTGCATTTTCTGCTGCAGAATTTACTGATTAGGTCGTAGCTGAGCGTGATGCTTATATACTTGGTAGATGCGTACTTGAGGCTGTATCAGCGGGAGATGAGATGCTTGTGGATGGTTTCCTCTTCGTAGTCCTCTTCCTAGTACACTTCTTAGTATTCATCGAGACCTGACGCTCCAACGGCGGGTCATCATCTGACTAAGACCCGCGTCAGGAAACACTTGTCCGGTGTCCTGACGAACCTTACCTAACCTTCATCCACACCTACTAGATATATCGCTGCTGCTCATTCTTTGCCCGACACTTGTGAAGGTACATCTGATTGTCAACTTCGTCAGCAGTAGGTGATGTCAGGTGTCGTGTTAGAGTGGATCAGTCAGCTCCAAGGTTGGCTTTGTTGTTGGGTAAACTCTCTTTTCCCGCTGTGGGGGGACGAAGAAATGGAAATGGAATTTTCGCTTACGGTGTTATGAGTCCTAATCTGTCAGTCAAGTTTTAGGGCCACCAAAATTTTCACCAATCTTTTGCTGTTGTGGTAGACTCAGTGTGAGAATGCTAGGCCTCATCAATAGTGTCAGCATCAGCCGAACAACTTAACTCTCTCTCTCTCTCTCTCTCTCTCTCTCTCTCCTCTCTCTCTCTCTCTCCTCTCTCTCTCTCTCTCTCTCATTGAGGTTCTGCCGAATTATCCACATAGACCAACAAGCCAAGGGAAGTTTGCTAACTGTTCCTGCATTATCAAAGTTTGTACAATGAAGACGCTATTGTATAGAGAGCTGCTATGCTCTGTTTAGCATAGGAATCATAGCATAGTCTCTTCAGCGTAGAGAGCATAACGTAGTCTGATAGCATAGAGAGCATAGCATGGTCTGTTTAGCAGTGTATTGCTTGATACATTCAGCATAACGTACTTAGCATGGGGCATGTCTATGAATTGCAGGCATCTAACGCTGCAATTGAGCAATGTATAAATGTATTCAAGTACAAATGCATGGGTGAGAGAGTGTAAGTGGATAATATATCTACCAGTGGATAATTTACGCGTGTTCCGGGAGGGTGTTGGTGTGGGTAGATTCACGGGAGGACTCTCTCTGCATGCGCTTGAAGGAGAGGCCATGATATTGGTTGCCTGTGTCATGCATAGCGAATAGTGCTTGAAGCAGTGAGTCTGCATGATTACTCCTCCTCTTCCTTCCTCCTGTTTGCCCCTACCCCCCTCTTCATCATTTTACTCCACCTCGGCCTCTTACATTCACTTCTTCATCCACTGCCCTTTTTCCCCCATCATTTGTTTATTTTGTCTTCATATTTTTTTCGTGTGTGTGGGGAGTGTCTACCTCCATTGTTACTTCCTTTCTTTCGTCTCTTCTTATTTTCTCTTAAAAGTACTCATGTGTCTATCAACTTGACCAACAATCCTTAAACACCAGGCGCTCAGCAGTACTGAGCGTGTTTTTTTCCTTATGCAAGAACATACGTGATCGTGGAGCATCATTTGTTTCGTGATTTCATTAATATATAACGTCCTGAAGGCTGATTCCCCAAACAGGATGAAGTTGAAATTAGTCTCTGAGGTTCCACGATGACGTATGTCCTTGCACCCGGAAAAAGACGCTCAGTACTGCTGACCGCCTGGTGTTTTAGGATGGTAGTCTAGTGGATACAAGATTGCGTACTTTGTTCAGTTCACATAGGGCTGGGCATGGGAACTCAGGATCGAGTCCAGGTCATGCCGCAGTTATGTTGATGATTATATATATATATATATATATATATATATATATATATATATATATATATATATATATATGAGATTTTCGCATTATAATCAGTGACAAACATGTAACAATATGTACTAGACATGTATCTCTCACACCTCGTGTACTGTATATGCCATCATTATATAAACAATGTATCTCTTAAATCTTTTGTACCATATTGTATATATATATATATATATATATATATATATATATATATATATATATATATATATGTCGTGCCGATTAGGTAAAACTGGTCAATTAGCAAGAACTCATCTAAAATTAAGTCCTTTCTAAAATTTTCTCTTGTACGTTTGAAGATATATATTTTTTATTTATGTTAATGTAAAAAATTATAATTTTGCACCAAAAGAATCTTACAAAACTTACCTAACCTTATTATAACAAGCGCAATTTAATTTAGCCTAATCCAACTAAATATATTTTTGATACGTTTACAATAATTTAATAATAAACAAACACAATGAAATATATTTTTTTCGTTAGGTTCAGAATGATTTTTGCGAAATTATTGCATACACAAATTTTTGCTTGTCTTATATGGCAAGAAGAGCGTTGCTATTTAAGCCCAAATCGCAAGTTCTGCCTATTTGGCACGACATATATATATATATATGAAAACATTCCTTTAAAACAATAGCCAGTCCTTCCTCCCACCATGCTAGCAATAGGGGCTCACCTCCCAATGCCCATAGTGCGCCCCCCTTCTCGGTTGGCACCTCACCCTCCCCTCTCTTCCCACTCCCCCTACCATTCACCCATCACAGCGCTACGATGAAGGTGAAAGAAACAGACGGAATGTCAACAGTCAGCTTTTTTGTTTGACGTTTTATATATACAAACATATTTTTTTTTAAGTCTCCATTCTCCCTTCCCACCCTTTCCATTCCCATCTTTACCCTCTCCCTTTCCCATCGCAATCTTTCCATCATATTCCTCTCTCTCTCTCCCACTATATCATTTTCCTCCCCTCTACTTATCCCCTCTGTCCTTCCACTCGCCTTCCCGTCTCCCCTTTATCATCGTTCGTCTCCCCCTTCTTTCCCTCTCCTCTCAGTCTCCCACCCCCTTCCCCCTACATTCCTCACCCACCCATTCCCCCTCTTCCTGTCAAAGCTTGGAAATGCTTATGACAGGAAGTTTCATCTTCACAAAGCTGGAGAGGGACGAGGGACGAGGTGACCAAGGGATGGAGGGACGAGGGACGAGGGACGAACGGAAGGAGGGACGAAGAGAAGGAGGGACGTAGGGATGAAAACGCTGAAAATGACTGAGGACGAGATGATCGAGGGAGGGACTTAATTAAACTGTCTGATAATCTTGTCTCATCTAATCTATCATTCATCGATCTTTGAGGTTTTCTCCCTCGCTCCTTCCTCTCTCTCTCTCTCTCTCTCTCTCATCAACCCCTTCCTCTTTCCTCTCTCCCCTTCTTCTCCCTCTCTTCTCTTCTCTCCCCTTCTCCTTTTCCTAAGCCCCATTCGTCTCGTTTTTCCTCTCAATCCTTCCCTTTTTCTCTCCCTTTACTCCTCTTTCTCTTCTCCTTCTCCTTTTCTATCCCTCATTGTCCTTTCTTTCCTTCAATCTCTTCTTTTCCCCCTTTTCCTCTTTTCGTCCTATGCCTTCCTATTTGCATCCTTCTTCATTTCCATTCTTCTCTCTCATCTCTTTCACCCTGTTATCTTTTTTCCTATCTTTTACCTTCCTTCCCTTTCTTCCTCCATTACTTTCCTCACTTTCCTTTAGTCTTTATTTCTATCTTTATTTCCTTCCATCCTTTTCTTCCTGTCTCTTTCCCTCTTTCCATTTTAATTATTTCTCATTTCTTCCAGTCTCTTCCTCTCTCT
Source organism: Cherax destructor (assembly GCA_009830355.1). Lineage (NCBI taxonomy): Eukaryota > Metazoa > Arthropoda > Malacostraca > Decapoda > Parastacidae > Cherax > Cherax destructor. The sequence continues at coordinate 221,593 of WNWK01001471.1, read as the reverse complement.
TTCCCTCGTTTCACCATTCTCGTTTCTATTTTTAATCTTCTCCCTCTCTACTTCCCTCTATTCCAATATCTTTTTCTTCTCTCATCACTGATTCTCTCTCTCTCTCTCTCTCTCTCTCTCTCTCTCTCTCTCTCTCTCTCTCTCTCTCTTTCTCTCTCTCTCCCTCCCTCCCTCCTTCCTCTTATTTCCAGTTAGTTCCCCCTTTCGTTTCTCGTCATTCACTCTTTGTATTCTTTCTTCTCTTCTTGTCCCATCCCAAGTCTCCCTTCAGTCTTGTTTTATTATATCTAATCTCTCCGCTTACCATTTCTCTTGCCCCATTTCTTTCTTTCCTCCTTGTTCATTTCCATTCCTTTTTTCCCCTCTGCTTCCTTGTCCTGTTCCGGCGCAACTCTCCCTTCCTTCTTGCCATGCTCTATCTCATATTTTCTTCTCTTCTTGTTCTGTTCCATCTTAAATCTCACTTTCTTGTCCTATTCCTGGTGGCTAAAGCTCTCGCTTCACACGGCGAGGGTCTGGGTTCGATTCCCAGCCAGGGTAGAAACATTGGGCGTGTTTCTTTACACCGGTTGTCATGTTCACCCATCAGTAAAATGGGTACCTGGGTGTTAGTCGACTGGTGTGGGTCGCATCCTGGGACACCGACCTACTTTGCGGGAAATGCTCAGCATAACAAGTGACTTTCTATATAGTAGTATGTCATTGATGTCAGCTAAGACTGTATACCTTGTACATGTACATGTAGTAAATAAAGATTTTATATTATTATTATTATATTATTATTCTTTGTTTCATTTCTAGTTTCCTTTCCTTCTTCATCCTTCGGTACACAACACTTATGGTGTAGCCATCAGAGCCAGGAAGAGAAGGAAGAGGAGGAGGAGGAGGAGGAAGGGAAGAACGAGGATGAAGAGTATTAGATGAAGAAGCAGAAAAATGAGGACGAGAAAGAGGAGTATGAGGAGGAGGAAGAGGAGGAGGAGTAAACTTCACTGTCGAAGCTATTGAGTCAAGTCCGCTTGGCATGATTGGCGACACTGGTGGAGAGGGCTTGGACGAAGGCCCTGAGGATGATTGGCAACGCTGATATGCTCAGAACTAGAGGACTGGGTAAACACTCGTCTGGTACAGTTGTGTGTGCCAGCACCAACAACCTGCTTAGCCACACTCGCCTCTAAGGACGGACATCTTGCCGTCTTACGCCATGAAGGCGCGACTAAATGTCGTGTGTTGGATAATCTCAATATAAGGAGAACTGAGTCGTTTTTGAAGACGCGCGGCCGGTGGGCGAATAGGACAGGAAATTGAAGGAGAGAGGAAGATTATATATATATATATATATATATATATATATATATATATATATATATATATATATATATATATATATATATATGGATGGGGTCCACCTCTGGTGCAAATTGTGGGACCATAGCCTCGGAGAAGTGGATAAAAGGCATCAAGGAAGAATATTTGGATTTCTTCCTGAAGCGTTTGAATATTCCACTTATATATATATATATATATATATATATATATATATATATATATATATATATAATAATCTTATACCTTTGATATACCTTTGAAGAGTTTCGAGAGTATCTACTCTCTGAGCCCGGCCATGGGCCAGGCTCGTCTGGTGCTTGCCTGGTCAACCAGGCTGTTGCTGCTGGAGGCCCGCTGCCCCACATATCCATCACAGCCTGGTTGATCTGGCACCTGGTGAAGATATTTGTCCAGTTTCCTCTTGAAGGCTTCTACACTGGTTCCAGCCGTGTATAAGTCATATTTAACAGATGGGACCTCACATGTACAGTGTGATGTTATCTACCTCACTGAGGGTGAGTGATAACAGCGGAAAGGTAACTAACACGCCATTTACTGTACATGTGAGGTCATTTCTTCACTATATAATATTTATGTTGCTTTTTCTTACTTTTGCTGTTCTCTGATAATGTGAAAAATTTCGAAAAATTCTGGAATAAAGCTACTTTTCACTCTTATATTATATTTAAATATATATTTGCAAGGTATATTTGCAAGGTATATTTGCAAGGTATATTTGCATGGTATCCTAGTCTGTTAAAATGCCCAATTCTGATACAATTTTCTTTTATATTTTTTTCCAAATTAGCAAGTTTCATTGTTCCATATCCTCACACATGTGGCCTAAGTCAGCAGTCAGAGAACATGATGTATTTCCCCACACGATTCCTTATTGTACGTCCTGAGGTGCTTACGTACGACTGTGCTAGCACAAACAGCCTCAGTGATCAGGCCAGCAATCATCCTTTCTGGAAAAAAAGACAGGGTGTGAAAAGTTCTCTCTTACAGGTGTTGGCTCGTCAGGAAAACGCCCACCCATGTCCACATGGACCCAGGAACTCTAATCCTTCCTTACCATGGGCGCCCCGTCCTCCCTCCCACCTCTCCAACTTCATATTAAACTTATAAAAGATCGATTTTTTTGAGGAAGATTATGGCTTTCAAGTTGGTAAAGCCAGGAGTTTAGGAAATAGTTAAGAGTTTGAAAAGTTGTCTAATTCCTTGTTTTAGGACAGCCATGTTGGATATGTGTGTTTGTTTGGTCATTTATTCTGTCTTTGTTTACTATAGGTGAAGCTATAAAATAATAATAATTGTAATAAAATAGCAATAATAAAATAGAAATAATAAGTGATAATGCCACTACTAGTAAAATTTTCTTTATTATTACTGATATTTTGATTTTTTAATATAGTTACCAAGAAATATATGTAGTAATAAAGCTACGTATATAGCTAGTAATAAAGTTAGAACAGAGTTAGAAATAAACATATGGATCAAACAGAGCAAAGTTATGTGTTTATATGGATTACTTAATACATTAAACAGTAAAAAAAAAAATACTTTTTTTTTTTCAAACAGCTTTGGCTTGTAGGTAAATGTCTTGGTGGATTCAGAATATACGATAGCTGCCTTTTTTTTTTTTTAATGGAGGGAAGATCAGGTGTGAAAGAAATCCAAAAAAGGTGACTCAGTGTTTTACTTCATCAGGTTGTCGAGAATCATGTTTCACACACACACACACACACACACACACACACACACACATACACACATACACATTCTATATGATAAAGTATATTATGTTCGAGTATGACAGGGAAACTAACATGAGGAAGTATGACAGGAAAAAAAATCCTAGTTAAGTATGACTGTAAAATTATCTGGAGTGATGAGCAAGTCAGGAAAAACCTCCCTGCGTGATTGAACATGTCAGGAAAAACCACCCCACGTGATGGAACATGTCAGGAAAAACCACCCTGCGTGATGGAACATGTCAGGAAAAACCACCCCACGTGATTGAACATGTCAGGAAAAACCGCCCCACGTGATTGAACATGTCAGGAAAAACCACCCCACGTGAAGGAACGTGTCAGGAAAAACCACCCCACGTGATGGAACGTGTCAGGAAAAACCACCCCACGTGATGTAACATGTCAGGAAAAACCACCCCACGTGATGGAACATGTCAGGAAAAACCACCCCACGTGATGGAACATGTCAGGAAAAACTACCCCACGTGATGGAACATGTCAGGAAAACCACCCCACGTGATGCAACATGTCAGGAAAAACCACCCCACGTGATGGAACATGTCAGGAAAAACCACCCCACGTGATGGAACATGTCAGGAAAAACTACCCCACGTGATGGAACATGTCAGGAAAAACCACCCCACGTGATGCAACATGTCAGGAAAAACCACCCCACGTGATGGAACATGTCAGGAAAAACCACCCCACGTGATGGAACATGTCAGGAAAAACCACCCCACGTGATTGAACATGTCAGGAAAAACACCCCACGTGATTGAACATGTCAGGAAAAACACCCCACGTGATGGAACATGTCAGGAAAAATCACCCTGGGGTGTTAGAACATGTCAGGAAAAACCACCCTGGGGTGTTAGAGACTCACGCAAACAACAAATGTATAAATTTAAGATAAGAGAAAATTATACGATCAGCGAAAATTTATGTCTACACTAAGACAAAAATTTCTATGAAAGTTTATTCTAAAAGCTGAACAAATAATATACAACGAAGATCGTCAACTTGAAGCCATGTAAATTTTGCGGTGTAAAAATTGAAAGCTTGCGGTCACGGAACCTGTTTACAAGACTCACGAAATCGTAAAAAAAAAGAGACTGCAAACAAGTCACAGGCCGCCTGAGAGTTTGAGGACTCGAGTGCCATGGGTTCGAGTCCCACCCGTTCCGTGATTTGTCTCTTTCTCTCTCTCTAAAGTAAATAGTTTTTCTCGACGGATAGCCTCAGTGGAGAAAAGAAGAATAAAAGATAGCAACGACAACGTTTCGGTCAGAGTCAGACCATTTACAAAGTCACACTGTGAGGGTTATTTGCGTATTGTTCCAGTCACGGTATTGTGCCTTTTTGTTCTTTAAAATATACCAAGACGGTGGAAACGGGATAGTGTAATGAGAACCTTTATTGGCTAAATAAATAAAGGGTTAAGAAAAGGGCACTCAGTGCACTGAATGTGTGTGTGTGTGTGTGTATGTGTGTGTATGTGTGTGTGTGTATGTGTGTATGTGAGTGTGTGTGTATGTGTGTATGTGTGTGTGTGTGTGTGTGTGTGTGTGTGTGTGCCTCAATATGGAGTTTCATGTCCTCTGTCTTTTTCGAGTCTGTCTCTCCCACACTCCCCCTCACCCTTCCCCCCTCCCCCTCCTTCCTCCAACACCCCCTCCACGCATCTCTTAAGACTTACACACGTACTTCCACACTGGAGCAATTCAGAGCAAAATTCTTAAAAGCTTGGTCCACTCTGACATATTTATAAAGTTATTTGTTAAAAGTTTCTTGTGCTGCTATTACTGTTTTTATCAACTTGTCGCTAGTTTTATTTCTTTCCCATTTATACTTCATGAAAGTTAATTTAACGAAAATTTAAGACGACGGAGGATGTTTGGAAATTAAAAAAAATTCTCATATTAGACGTAATAATAGTTTCAATTTCTTTTTTAACATTTTGGGAGAGATTAGATAACTAAAAAATAGTGTCAGTTTTAACAATACAGCAATTAATATTTTATACTTAAGTTAGGATTAAAAAGAATAAAAAAAAAATATTGGGAGGTAATAGGAGCTTTAAATTTTTTAAACACTTCGGAAGAGATTAGAAAATTAAAACGTTTCTCGTTTAAGACGTTTTAGCAATTTTTAATAAATTCGAGAATCGTTAGAAAACTACAAAAAAACTATTCTTACATTTGACGTTCATTTATTTTTTTAATTAGCACGAAGGAACAGGTGAGAACATTTTTATAAAAAATCGTATTAGACGTTTTAAAAAAGAATTAACATGTTGGATGATGTTAGAAAGATAAAATAAATCCCGCTTTTAACGTATAAGCATTTTTAACTAGATAACTCGTCGGGAGAGTTAAATTTGCTCCTGCCTGGTGTTAAGATACATACATCTGTGTCAACGTACTGAAGAAGGTGATGCTGGAGGGACACAGGTGATGACGAAGCTCTAGTCAACGTTTCCATCTCTAGAGCTTTATCAAGTCAGTTACTTAAAGATCTAGACAAGACGGTAATGTTGTCCCAGTAAGGTTGTTCCGTACCTGTCTTCAGTTTACTAACGTGGGTGATGGGCGGTGTTTGCTCAGTCATTATTCACCAAGTTACTGGTGATGGGCGGTGTTTGATTAGTTACTATTCACCAAGTTACTGGTGATGGGCGGTGTTTGCTCAGTCACTGTTCACCAAGTTACTGGTGATAGGCGGTGTTTGCTCAGTTACTGTTCACCAAGTTACTGGTGATGGGCGGTGTTTGCTCAGTTATTATTCACCAAGTTACTGGTGATGGGCGGTGTTTGCTTAGTTACTATTCACCAAGTTACTGGTGATGGGCGGTGTTTGCTTAGTTACTATTCACCAAGTTACTAGTGATGGGCGGTGTTTGCTCAGTTACTATTCACCAAGTTACTGGTGATGGGCGGTGTTTGCTCAGTTATTATTCACCAAGTTACTGGTGATAGGCGGTGTTTGCTTAGTTACTATTCACCAAGTTACTAGTGATGGGCGGTGTTTGCTCAGTTATTATTCACCAAGTTACTGGTGATGGGCGGTGATTGATCAGTTATTATTCACCAAGTTACTGGTGATGGGCAGTGTTTGTTTAGTTACTATTCACCAAGTTACTGGTGATTGGCGGTGTTTGCTCAGTTACTATTCACCAAGTTACTGGTGATGGGCGGTGTTTGCTCAGTCATTATTCACCAAGTTACTGGTGATGGGCGGTGTTTGCTCAGTTACTGTTCACCAAGTTACTGGTGATGGGCGGTGTTTGCTCAGTTACTGAGTAATACAGACAACTCGCATATAAAGCTCCTCTATATATAGAGATAATTTTTTTACGAGTGCATTTGAAAAGTGTGCATCCAGAATTGAGTAGCACGTGAAATTGTCTTCATGGTACATTCTATTTGATTTTGGGTGGTCTTTTTTCAATCGTATTTCCAAAAAATGCAGAAAAAAGTTTTACTTTAAGGATTAATTTTAATTCTCTCTAATGCACTATTTATTATTATTATTATTATTATTATTATTATTATTATTATTATTATTATTATTATTATTATTATTATTAATATTATTCTTGCTGTTGTTGTAAATTAACTCGTTACCATAAATTCTTAAATTTAATTTTTTTTTACAAATTTGAAAAAAAAGTTATGCTGTTTTTCACAAAATGCATATTTCATTTTTTTTTTAATTTTCTCCTACCATAATGCAGTCATTTCCTCCCTTCACAGAGGACTCATTTCCTCCCTTCATAGTAAACACATTTCTCTTTAATTATTTATAAGCTTTTGAATTGGGTCTTTTTTTTTTTTAAACAGTTTCCTTGGTCTATTTTATTTTTGTCTTCGTCGCTGGAATTCACCAACTTTTATTAAGCAAAACTATATTTTAAACTTCTTTTTTTATATTATTTAACTTGTGTTTCACTGTTATTGTGAAGGTGATTGTGTTTATTAAAGAAGGTTATTGCAGAGATGATTGTGTATTGATTGTGGAAGACGATTGATTGTGCAAGATGATTGATTGTGGAAATAATTGTAGAAAATGCATGTGGAAGATTGTGGAGGGTGACTGTGGAGGGTGACTGTGGAGGGTGACTGTGGAGGGTGACTGTGGAGGGTGACTGTGGAGGGTAACTGTGGAGGGGTGACTGTGGAGGGTGACTGTGGAGGGTGACTGTGGAGGGTGACTGTGGAGGTTGATTGTGGAGGTGACTGTGGAGGGTGACTGTGGAGGGTGACTGTGGAGGGGTGACTGTGGAGGGGTGACTGTGGAGGGTGACTGTGGAGGGTGACTGTGGAGGGTGACTGTGGAGGGTGACTGTGGAGGGTGACTGTGGGGGGTGACTGTGGAGGGTGACTGTGGAGGGTGACTGTGGAGGGTGACTGTGGAGGGTGACTGTGGAGGGTGACTGTGGAGGGTGACTGTGGAGGGTGACTGTGGAGGGTGACTGTGGAGGGGTGACTGTGAAGGTGATTGTGGAAGATGATTGTGAAGCTACTATCTCTCATTTCACTCTTCCACCTCTCAGCTTATTCCTTCCCATTCAATTTTCCCTCTCATTCCCCTTATCCCTCTCTTCTCCATCTACCCCTCATTCCTCCCTTCTCCCTCATCACCCCAGACAGTGACAGAGAAAGTAAAGATGGAGAGGTAAGAAAAGAGGATATGTATGAAAGAGGGAGAAGTAAAGGGGTGGGAGATGGAAGGGGAAAGAGAAGCGAAGGGGAAAGCTAACGGAGGGGTAGAAGAAAAGGAAGAAAGGGTGAGGGGAAAGGGAGAGATGACGTAGTTGTAGCTTTGCTAGTTTGTTATTATTATTATTTCTGTTATTATTAATAAAAATAATAATTATCTATTATTTTTTATTATTATTGCTATCTGTAATATATTTATTGCAAATAATACTTTCTTCGTAATTATTATTATTATATTCAAAGGAAGACGCTAAACTCGTAGGGGCCGGAGAGCGTCCGTGAAACAAGAAGTAAACAAGTTTGATCCAAGGAAGAGGAAGAGCACTCCGTTTTCTTTGATCAATAGTTTATTCTAATAAATGCAGGTGAATGCACATTCCGCTTGATATTGAAGCCATCCACAAGAACTGTCAACATAGTCCACAAACATAGTGGATGCGAGGATATGTTATATTACATCCTGTGTGTGTGTGTGTGTGTGTGTGTGTGTGTGTTGTATGTGTGTGCGCTCACCTATTTGTGGCATCAGGGGTCGATCCTCAGTTTCTGGCCCCGCCTCTTATCTAACCGCTACTGGGTTCATTCTCTCCCTGCTTAATGAGCCATATCATAACTGTTTATTAAGCTGTGTATGAATCATGCTTCTGCCACTTCGTTGTCGAGTTCGATCCAATTTCTGACCATAACGAAGCTGAAGAAATATTTCCTGATATCTCTGCAGTTCCTCTGAGTCTGTAACCTCCAACTGTGCCGTCTTGTTCCCGATTTTTCAACTCTTGACTAGTTTGTCCCTCTCCACCTTATCAAGACCTCTGATTATTTTGTATGTCGTTGTTACGTCTCCCATGCATCTTCTATGCTCTAATTTGGTCAGGTTCAGTTTCTCTGGCCTCTTCTAGTAGCTCATTCGCTTTAGTTCTTGGACTAGTCTCGTTGCATACTTGTATGCTTTTTTCCCTGTGGTTAAGCATGTTCTATTAAGTCAGGGTTCCATACCGATGCTGCAGTCTCCAAGATGGTACTGACGAGTCGTACTCAAGACCATGAATAACTTTTGTGTTGAGTTCCTGAAAGGTACGTCTTCGATTGCCAACGAAGCATTCTCTGCAGCGGGTGTTCGGTTGATATGTACCTCCGGCGATATGCTTGGCACTATGCTCACCCTCCATGAGTGTGATCTGCAGCCTGTCTCTCCATGAATCTATGCTCAGTTTCTGGTTTTCTTACCTTTACCCCTATTTTCATAATCTTCCACTAGCTATAGTTGAATTCCAATAGCCACTTGTCTGACTAATCATTCAGATTGTTCAGGTAAATGTGTTGTATTTTATTATCCTCTTCAGTTTTCATTTTCATCATTCATTTTACATAATATGTAAACAGGGATACATCTATTTATTCTGGTAAGTTATCCACATATATACCAGAAACAGAATTGGTAATAATACTGAACCTTGAAGAATCTCACTTGCTGCACTTTCCCAATCTGATATCTGTTCGCAGACAGTTACTCTGTTTCCTTTCATAAGGTATTCTTTATTGCGTTGCAGTATACTCCCTGTTATTCCTGCCTGATTCTCCAGATTTCTGTCCCAGTCTCTGGTGAGAAAATGTACGAAATACCTTCTTGTAGTCATAAAATAAACAGTAAAAGCCCTCCATCTCTCTCTCTCTTGCCTCGCTTATTTTACTGTTACTCTGTCATAGGACTCCCGCAGGTTTGTTAAAGATTTGCTATTTCTAAACCCATGCTGATTATTATTTACGATACCATTACGCTTCCTGTCGGTCTGCATTCTTAAATTTTGGGACTACAAATGCTGTCTTCCACATCTCTGGCAACTGTCCCCCATCCATTGATTTGTTGCAGAGTTTAGCCAGTGGTTCAAACTTCAAACAGTGCTTCTATTCCCTCTCACAGACTCCATGGTGACACTTTGTAGGGTCCAGTTACCTTTGATGTATCCAGCTCATCCAAAAGTTTTTTTTTTTACCTCTTCCCCTCTTGTGTATATCGTGTCCAGTACTTATGTACCCTTTCCCTTTGGCTCTATGGTACTGCCCATATTTACACTTAAAAATGCCTCTTTAAATCGTTTGTTCAACCCCTCACAGTGGAACCTTCCTCCTTTCTTCTGGGGTTGTCTCTGCTATCTGTCCCTTCAATTCATCACTCTTGTTTGATAATCCATCTGCATTTGTAAACAGAGGAGAGGTGAGGCTGGAGGTGGCGTGTGTGCATTATTACAAGGGGAGGGGTGAGGGCTATAGTTGAAGATTGGGGAAGGGAGGGGAAGAGGGGGAGGTATTTTTATTATAGGGCAAGTAGAAGTGAACCTTGAACAGAACCTGTGTGTAATCCCAAACACAAGCATACGGAAAGGAAGCAGGAGATTATAAAGGCTGTATTTTTCAGCAGAAATTTAGCATTTTATTTGTGTAATGTAGTTTTTGAAATGTTCGAATGGTGGGGATTTTGTTACTGACCTTCGTCGGTGTGTTACACATCAACCTGCCGGCAGTGTTGCTAGTGTTGCCATGGTGTTTGGGAGTGACCTTACCTGACCTCGCGTCTTATTGGATTCTCTTCTCTCGTCTGGTCTTGGCTAAATATTTCTCTTATCACCTCGCACACACAACTTTGTTCCCACCACCCATACCCAAACCACCACTAGGACCCACGCTCACACCACCACCCACGCCCGCACCACACCACACCCACACCACCCACCATCATCCACGTACCTCTCCTAGTCTGTATTCTCATCCCTCATTTGCATTTTTTTTAATCGCTGATCATTACTCCCCATTTTTGCCCATCTCTTGGTTTTAATTACACAAACTTTCTCAGTGGTGGAGGTGCTGGTGCTACTGCTACTGCTGGTGCTGCTGCTGGTGCTGTGGCTGCTGTTGCTGCTGCTGCTGTTACTGTGCTGCTGGTGCTGCTGCTGCTAATGCTGCTGCTGCTAATGTTGTTTTTGCTAATGCTACTACTGCTAATGCTGCTGCTAATACTATTGCTGCTGCTAATGCTGTTGCTGCTGCTGCTGCTGTTGCCTCAGCGGGTGTAGCACCCGCTTGCATGAAGCTTCGCCTTGAATAATGGACAGATCAACATTCCGTTTATATCTGTCCAACGCTAATGTTTTCCAGCACCCCGCATCCCACACCTGTTCTTAATTGCCGTCAGAATTATCAGGTGTAAGCCTGACAGATTGCTTCCCGGAGAGGGAGTGTCAGAACATTTCTCATAAAAGACTTGGCATAATACCCTTACCTCGACCGCCCGTGTCCAGGACACGGTACTAGACACGTACATATCCACTTTTCAATGATATTATCGTCTACTAAGCTACATAATTATTCGTGGGATTGGATTCATGAACTTTAAATCTGACAGAGAGGGCGAAATGTGTCGTTAAGATCCTCGAAACTGAGAACTCAGTGAACGTAAAGTATAGGCGTCATCTCTTTACTAATGGGCTCAGGAGAAAAGAAAATCCTTTTATCACAGGATTAGGCTCAATTTGTAAGATTAGAGGTAGAAATAAGAGGATGAACAGCGAAGAAGAAGAATTGAAGAAAAATCACACTAGCGAATAACACATGATTATTATTATTGTTAGCATTATTATTATTATTATTATTATTATTATTACGGTTATTATTATTACGATTATTATTATGATTATTATTAGTAGTAGAAGTATTTTTATTTTATTATTATTATTATTATTATTATTATTATTTTATTATTATTATTATTATTCTGTTACTGGGGAAACACTAAACTCATAAGGGTCACGCAGCGCCTACGGAATGGGAGACAATCTCTAACAGTTAAAGACAGCAGATATACAATCCTTCTCATACCTGAAGACAAACTCATAGAAAGCCCGTAACCTCATGATGTCTGTCAACTCTTGTGGTGACAGTGCTAAGTTCTTCTCTACTGAACCCACTTCTCCGGAGAGCATATCTTTACTAATTTCTTATGGTAATGGTTATAATCATGACGATATTTTTTAAAGGGGTGGGTAGATAAGCGAGCTTCCGGAAGGCCTGGGTCAGATGCCCAAAAGCTTCAGCGGCGGGTCATCATATAACTAAGACCCGCGTCAGGAAACACTTGTCCTGTTTCCTGACAAATCTTACCTAATCTAAAAAAACGATGAAAATACACTCTAATGAACATGCTTTCATTGAGGCAACGTTTCGCTCAGTTTAGGTCTAGATAGGTAACTCTCACTCTGCCTGTGGAGGAGGAGAGAAAGAGGATAGAGGAAGATGCGAAAGAAGGAAGCTAATTAAAAAGAAATGAAGTAGTACGTGAAGGAATAACAGTGGAAAAGGGCAAAAAAGTAACGGAGGGAGAAAACGAATAAAAATGAACCGAGACAACGAAGAGTAGCAGCGGAGAGGAGGTGGTAGACGCGGAGAGGGTGAAAAATGAGGAGGAGGGAGAATCTCACTGATGTGGTTGCCCTCTAGTGCTAAATTTCAAGATAAACAACAGTGATTCCTTTCTATTGCTCTCATGTTGTATAGAGTTGAAGATGAAAATAGAAAATGCTTTTAAGGCCGACGATAGTGAATCGTGGACGACAGTATGGTAATCTCTCTCTCTCTCTCTCTCTCTCTCTCTCTCTCTCTCTCTCTCTCTCTCTCTCTCTCTCTCTCTCTCTCTCTCTCTCTGTCTCTCTCTGTCTCTCTCTCTCTCTCTCTCTCTCTCTCTCTCTCTCTCTCTCTCTCTCTCTCTCTCTCTCTCTCTCTCTCTCTCTCTCTCTCTCTCTCTCTATCCCTCCCCACCCCAGCTTATCTCTGCTTCTCACCCTCCCTCCCTTCATCCTTAGCTCCCTTCCTCCATCCACTACTGGCTTCCCTCCCTCCCTCCACCATCCCTACCTCCCTCCCTGACTCTTCCCCTCCCCTCCCTGCTTTGTTCTCTATACTGAAATTTCGTTTGGCGTCGCATGTTCCCTCCCACACCACTGTCAACATATTTTGGCTTCGTAACCCGGTCGTTGTTTTTTTTTTTACTCTCTCTCTCTCTCTCTCTCTCTCTCTCTCTCTCTCTCTCTCTCTCTCTCTCTCTCGCTCTCTGTATTTACCTAATCCTCTTGATGAGAGAGAAACATACGTAATCAATTATCCACCTTCATTTAAACCAACAGAAAATAAATATTTTCTTTCTCCAGGTAAACTCCAGGTAAACTCCAGGTAAACTCCAGGTAAACTTGTATCTCTTGAGTCAAAATAAAGATACTACCACTTGATGTAGACACTGGCAGAACTAATGGGATATACTTCTCCCCAATTAGAAGTAAAGAGTTTATGACTAACTCTGCAACAGGACATGAAAAAAATAAAAAGGGAAAGAACAAAATGAGAAGAGGTGAACAAATAGTGACGAAATGGATGAATGGAAAAAAAGAAACATGAGCGACTGTACATCTTTTCAAAGAAGATCGCTTCTTTGAGAATGTTTTCAGTCCTTCTCATCACTTACCAAAATTTCATTCATGGCCACACAGGTGACCGCGGGACAGGTGTATCCTGGGGGTGGGGTGGACACACACAGGTGGGACTAGAGCCACAGGTGAGCCCAGCATAGGTGAGATTAGGCTAGGGATAGAGCTGTCTCTCTCTCCTAATTAATGAATAGTCGAGGAAGTAGAGTCAGCGAGGTGCGGCAAGAATGGCGTATCTCCCTCGTAATTAATGAATATATACATAGGCGAAGTAAGAGAGTTGTTTGGATGTACTCCAGAGGTGTGTATATGAGTGTCTGAGTGTGTGTGTGTCTGATTGTGTATTAGCTGAACAGCTCAGTGTGTCAGAGTTTGTTGAACACACTCAGGTGACACCTTTTGCTTCACTCATGAACATAGGGTATGGGGTATATACATAGGATATGTACATGGTGTATATATACATAGGGTATGTACATGGTGTATATACATAGGGTATGTACATAGTGTATATACATAGGGTATGTACATAGTGTATATACATAGGGTATGTACATAATGTATATACATAGGGTATGTACATAGTGTATATACATAGGGTATGTACATAGTGTATATACATAGGGTATGTACATAATGTATATACATAGGGTATGTACATATTGTATATACATATGGTATGTACATAGTGTATATACATAGGGTATGTACATAGTGTATATACATAGAGTATGTACACAAGGATACACATGTCTCTCAGCGTATTCTTGAATAAACCAAGGACCATTGATAAGATTTAAACCTCACAAGCTAACTTACGGAGATAAAAAACATAAACTTCAGAAAATAACTAACTTAAACCAATAACTATAAATATTTCTGCTCAAATAGGATGTAATATATATGTAAAAAAACTAAAACCTAAAAAAAAAATTCATATATAAATAACGAAGAGACAAAGGATATACAGAATGACAGGGGAAAATATTGCCCCGCCGAGGGCAACACTCGTAGGGGATTCCCCGTCGGCAGTTGCCAATACGATAAATATTGACTAATTATAAAAGACCGTGTTGGCAAAATTCCATTTAACTTGGGCACGGGTCCCAGTCTAACTTGGGACGTATTTCAGCAAGTTTCCTCCTCAGTTTCAGGGTGATGGTTGTCCTGTAGTTAATGAAGGTCCCCTCTTTGTCGAGACCCAATAAGCTTAATTGGTAGAGCAGGAAGTAGTTCTCAATTGATTTTTTTTGTGGGGGGGAGAAAGAGGGGGATTCTAAGTAGTGGTCTTATTTTCGTGAGGTTTGAGAATTTTTAATGTTATTATTGTGTGTTTTGGATGTATAATTGGAAGATGGAGAAGTGGAGAAGGGAAGCGCTCAGTGTGTACTCACCTGTATGTTGTTGTAGGAGTCGAGGCTCAGCTCCTGGCCTTGCCTTATTAACTCTCCATTTGCTGGGCTTGCTCCTATTTAACCTGGTGAGCCCTGTCATGCCTCTTCTTAAAACTATGAATAGAGCGTGCCTCCACTGCTACTTCAACCTCACCGCCTTCAGGCTGAAGAAATAATTCCCATGACTCATCCATTTTTTAATTCACAACTGCCCTTGTGTACCAGTTTCCTGCCTCTAGAATATTCTAACCTCGTCCATTCAAGTCCTATAAGTATTTTGTATGTCGTTATCACGTCTCCTTTGCTTCCTCTATTTATAATGTCGTCAGTTTCAGTTTCTTCAGTCTCTCATTGATCATTCTCTTACCCTGGGACTAGTCTCGTTGCATATATCTGCACTTTCTCAACTTTCTCAATATACTTTACCAGGTAAAGTGTGCATACTGTGGCCGCATATTCCAGGATGGGTCTGACATATATGTATAAAGACCATGAATGACCCTTTGTAAAGATTCCTGATAGCTGCTCTTAGACTTGTAAATGAATAATATAATCGGGTGATGTGTGTCTCTAGAGATATGTTCAGCATAATGCTCACCCCTAGATCTTTCTGAGTGAGGATTTCAGGCTCTATCACCATGTCTATACTTACTTTTCGGTTATTTTGCCCAGACTTAGTTTTCATAACCTTTCATTTGCCGGGGGTTGAATTCCAGTAGCCACATTTTTGTTACTTATTCTGAGGTTTTTATGTCTGTGGGGGTTGTGGGTGTGTGTGGGATTATTGTGGGTGTAGGTGTGTATGGGGGGGTTGTGGGTGTATGTGTGGGTGTAGGTGCGTGCTGAGGGGGATGGTATTGGTTGTGGGTGTAGGTGCGTGCTGAGGGGGTGGTAGTGGGTGTGGGTGTAGGTGCGTGGTGAGGAGGTGGTAGTGGGTATGGGTGTTGGTGCGTGCTTAGGGGGGTAGTAGTGGGTGTGGGTGTAGGTGCGTGCTGAGGGTGGTAGTGGGTGTGGGTGTAGGTGCGTGTTGAGGGGGGTAGTGGGTGTGGGTGTAGGTGCGTGCTGAGGGTGGTAGTGGGTGTGGGTGTAGGTGCGTGTTGAGGGGGGTAGTGGGTGTGGGTGTAGGTGCGTGTTGAGGGGGGTAGTGGGTGTGGGTATCCACCTTGTTATTTTAGATAAGAGACAGCTTCATATTTTACTGTTTTGGGTTGAAGAGTAAAACGTAATAATGGAAAAAAATAACCAGAGTCTGACCCCGCTAACTCTGACCCCGCTAACTCTGACCCCGCTAACTCTGACCCCGCTAACTCTGACCCCGCTAACTCTGACCCCGCTAACTCTGACCCCGCTAACTCTGACCCCGCTAACTCTGACCCCGCTAACTCTGACCCCGCTAACTCTGACCCGCTAACTCTGACCCCGCTAACTCTGACCCCGCAAACTCTGACCCCGCTATAACTCTGACCCCACTAACTCTGATCCCGCTATAACTCTGACAAGCAAAACGTCTTAAGTAAACACTACTGTGACCTAGCTAGGCTGACACTTAAGCAAGGCAGAAAGAAAACAACAGCGAGACTGGAGAAGCAAGAGAGAGGGAGAGAAAGTAATGAAGAAAGTATTAGAAAGCAAACGAAGATACTATAAAAGAGTTTGGAGAGAGCGCTGCCAATTCTCGCACGAAGAGTGACGAACGTTTATATTTGAACGTTTGCGTGTTGTTTCTCGGCTACCTCGTTGCCAGACACAACGCCGCCAATATCTGTAATCTGCTTATTTACCGTAAATAAACCTAAGTTTAACCTTACGTAACTAAACCTTACCGAAATTACCTTAACCTAATTTGAAACGAAGAAAATACCATTTATGGACAGATTAGAGGCGTTAAGAAAATGACGTTCAGCACCATGTCAAAAATTACCGTAGCACTTTAAGAATTTATTCTATAAGTTTAAATTAGGTAAGATTTTTTTATTCTTTACTGAGAAAACGTTTCGCTAGCCAGTAGCTGGCGAAACGTTTCCCCGATAATAATTCTTCTGAGTACGATTTCTTAGGAAACAGGACAATTATTGTATAAGGTATCCCACGGAATTGGTTTTCAAAGGTGAAAATAAAAACTGAGAATATTTAGTGACTCGAAAAGAGGAAGATAAGAGAGGGAGATGAAGAGAAGCAGCCGCAGAGGGACAGACAGCAGCACCTGGAAGGGAAGTGAAGCAGGGGCCGCAGACGACTGGCAGAGGAACAGACAGCAGCAGGTGAACATCGAAAAAAAATATTCCACCACACCCTACACAAGTTAATTGAATTTTGCCGCTGAAGCGGTTAGTTTATTGTTCACCCTGTATCCATGGTGTGGCTGTATCCATGGTGTGGCTGTATCCATGGTGTGGCTACACCTACACTCTGCAACTTGGCCCTGAAGGTTTACCAAGGGTTCACCTAAGTTTCCTTTACAAAACTATCGTTCACTCAATAATTCTACAAGTTACAAAATATTTTTAGTCTACTTAAATTTCAAATTACAGTATAATAGCAGTATTTATTAGTCTAGTCTCTTATTTTTCATTATTATTTTCAAAAAGTGTCAAAGGGTATTTAAAACCATCAGATAACATAAGGTATCTTATACCAGAATACTAAGCATGTTGGTGAGTGCCACTAACTGGGACGCAACCACGAGCATTTATAGACTAATTTCGACCCTATACGCATCCAGTGACTAGGTGAGTGAAGAGAATAAAAATGATATAAAATGAGAATGGAAGATGTAAGATAAGTGAAAGAAGAGAAGAAAGGAGATATATAATGAAAAATGAAGAGAAAATAAGAATTGAGACAGTAAAGAGAAAACAAGACAAGGCCAAATAAGAAATGAAGAAAAAACGAGAAAAGGGAAAGACAGAGAGGTTCCACTTCTAGGACAGCGAGAAGCAAGCTTCTATACCACAAGACGGGCAGGAAGCAGCAACTTCACTCTGGCTGTACCCTTCTCCAGAACATCACTTCGTCTGAAATCATTTATCCCCAGGATAACTCGAGTCTGGAACACATTCGTACAGCATAATGATGTCAACAAGATAAAGTCAGTTGATCAAATGAAAATGCTGACCCACAGATGGCTCCAACTTCATCCTGTTCCCTACTTGTATGTTTCATAATAAGAATCTTTTCAATTGAGCTGATGTAGGTAACAGCTCTTAGCTTGTCAATAAAGTTAGGAATCCTTAACTTGTAAATAGATTGTCAATAAAGTTAGGAATCCTTAACTTGTCAATAGCTTGTCAATAAAGTTAGGGATCCTTAACCTAACCTTGTCAAACCCCATGTAGAAAAAAAGAGATAAAAATAGGAAGGAAAGATAAAAAGAGAAAGGAACAGAGAAATCGAGAAAGGCATTGAGAAAAGGAGAAATGGTGAGGGAGAAAAAAAGTGAAGACAAAATGGGAGAGAGAGAGAGAAAGAAAGGAAGAGAGATAATCTGAGCATTGCCATCACTGAATTCTCATTATAATGAACACTTCGTTATAATGAACACGTCTCCCTAACCCGTTTAGTGGGAGAGAGTTCGTCAAAACAACCCGAATGAAGGAGCTGAAGAGAGCTCAGCTCCCACCTCTCACGGCTTCATTTAATCATTGGAATATTTCAATTTCTGGCTCAAAACATGTTTGCGGCTCCGGCGCCAAAAAACCACCGTTGTCGTTGTTGTCGTTTCCGTTTTTCCACCTTTTATTCGTTGTCGACGACTATGTTGGCGTCGTTTGTAGCAATTATCATCGTTGGCGCTGTCGTTATTGACGTCATTAGTATTGTGGTTGCCGTCTTCGATACAGTGATGTGGTTGCTGATTAGATAATTTAAGAGTCGTGATTGTTGTCTTGAGATGTCAGAAAGTCGTGGTTGTAATTTGATTCAGCCAGAAAGTCGTGCTCTCTTCTTGTAGAACTATAACTCTGGTGGTTGTCTTCTTGAGGATATATATATAGTGCTCTGTTTTGCAGAGATAGACATGTAGCGACTGTCGGTTGTCGTCTTGCGAAAGGGTTTCGTTCTTGCCGTGTTCTCATACTAATCCCTAGGTAAAGAAAAATCAGAGTTGGTGTTGTGGGTTGCTAGGAAGGAAGAATTTGCGTGTTCCAGCGTTGTTTGTGGCTGGAACGGAAGTCATTACGTGTTCCAGCGGTTCTTGGTTGCTGGAACGGAAGTAGTTGCGTGTTCAAGCGATTGTGTGTTGCTGGAACGGAAGCATTTCCATGTTACAGAACCGTGGGTTGCTGGAATGCAAGTCTTTGCGTGTTCCAGCGATTGTGTGTTGCTGGAACGGAAGCATTTCCATGTTACAGAACCGTGGGTTGCTGGAATGGAAGTCTTTGCGTGTTCCAGCGATTGGGCTGAAGCTATATGGTCGTTTCTTTGGGTTGCCGAAAAGTGTTCCAGTGATTTTGAGAAAGGCTTCATACCCGTGGTTGTGCGTTGCCTACAGTGAAGAATTTACGCACTCCATTGTTGTAAGAGAGGCTTCAAGACTGTATTTGTGGGCTGCTGTAAGGTACGATATTACGTACATTTCAGTAAGCGTATTAATATAACTGCGGTTGTCGGTTGCGAAGGCAGGCTGGAGGCGTTGGTAGCCATTGTCTGGAGCCTCAAGATGCTAAGATCTGGGTGTTGATGGGGACGATCCAGTGAGGAGCCAGTAAGCTTCCTTGCTCCGCCCCCCCCCCCCCAGAAACGTGAAGCCATTCAGAAAAGTTGAACTCTTGCCGAAAACGTCTAACTTTTAAGAACGGCAAAGCTGTTCAAAAATCTTGAAGGTATTCAGTGAGGTTTAAATGCTTAGGAAAGTTATATTCATTAACCTAAAACTGCGATTAAGGAAAAAATATCCGTACCGTTAACATTAACCATAAAAAAAAAACTGTTTAGAAAAAGGATAAAAAGGCACAATACTGCGACTGGAACAATAAACAAATAACTCCCAAATAGGGGACTGAAACTTAAAACGACGTTTCGGTCCCGACCTGGACCTAATAATGGTGAGATCTACAATGGGATAATTAAATATGGTCTATGAAACGACTATAATGATAGAAAACCACAACATGACAAGGAAAAAACAATGCCATTAGGCCAAATCATATGGAGTCTTCAGATGAAATAAAAAGTAAGATATGAGTACCACCTGACCTTGACTGATTTAAGCTTAAATAGTTCGACGTCTGTTGTTCCTACTACCTTTTTCATCACTGTTATTAAGACTTTTATTAAGACTACTGTTGACTTTGGAGCAAACTTTTCTGTTAAAATTAAATTGGCTCTTGTTTGGAAATGATGGAAAAAACAAAAGGCCTGATTCGGTATCAATAAATAAATGGCTTTTGTTCTCCTCACAGCCTACAGCTTCGTTTTCCCACTAGAAAACGACATTATCAGAGGCCAAAAAAATTATACGTAAAATACCTAGAGAGGCTGAAAATTGAAAAAAAATATATTGGGCGAGGCATCTACCAGCCAGAATTTTAAAAAAGATCGTAGACCTCAACTTGCATGAGTAATATTTTATAAATGAATAAAGAAGGAAGACTTCCAAGCTATTGGAAACTCTAATAATAAGATAAAAATAACAGAATACGCGTCTTCAGGTGTCGTTCCAATACTTCGCCATCAGTTGAGGAAAAACAAATGAAAATCATGATTAGCGACTTAGATCCAAAAATCGTGACAAAGAACAACTTATTACTCCAAAATCATTATAGAGTTTTTGCAATGAAAGACCCGGATTATCACAATCATAATAGTTTTCATTATTCTTGGGTAGCATTGACAATGGGTTGGGCAAATTTTTGTTAGTGGCTTTGGGTTTTGAGGAGAACCTGTCTCGTATGGGCCAATAGGCATTCTGCAGTGTACCTCATATATATATATATATATATATATATATATATGATACCTATCTCCAGTACACCAGGGAGGAAGGAGGGGCTGCTGCCACCTTCAGGGAGTCCCAGAAGTCGAGAAAATATGGAGAACTTGCCCATCATTATATGTTTGTTCCCATAGGCTCAGAGACCCTTGGCTCATGGGGAAAGAGTGCATCTAAGTTCCTCAAGGAGCTGGGCAAAAGACTCAACAGGGTAACTAGGGATCCCAGGGCAGCTAGTTTTCTGTTCCAGCGACTCAGCGCTGCTGTTCAGAGGGGTAATGCATGCTGTATTCTGGGCACGCGCACCAGCTCGGAAGAGCTGGATGAGATTTTCGCATTATAATCAGTGACAAAGATGTAACAATATGTACTAGACATGTATCTCTCACCTCGTGTACTGTATATGCCATCTTTATATCAACAATGTATCTCTCAAATCTTTTGTACCATATTATGTAATAAAACATACCTATATATATATATATATATATATATATATATATATATATATATATATATATATATATATATATATATATTATATAATAAGTAAAAACTTGCTATTTTGGCATAAATAACAACTCTCTTCTTGCCGAATACGGAAAGCGAAAATTTGTGTATGCAATAATTTCTTAAAAATCATTCTGAACTTAATGAAAAAAATATATTATATTGTGTTTATTATTAAATTATTATAAACTTATCTAAAATATATTTAGTTGGATTAGGCTAAATTAAATTGCGATTGTTATAATAAGGTCAGATAATTTTTCTAAGATTCTTTTGGTACAAAATTATTATTTTTAACATTAACGTTAATTAAAAAAAAATGTATAAGAGAAAATTTTAGAGAGGACTTAATTTTAAATGAGTTCTTGCTAATTGTCTAGTTTTACCTGTTCGGCACGAAATTTTATGTATATATATATATATATATATATATATATATATATATATATTTTTTTATTTTTTTTTTTTTCAACAAGTCGGCCGTCTCCCACCGAGGCAGGGTGACCCAAAAAGAAAGAAAATCCCCAAAAAGAAAAAACTTTCATCATCATTCAACACTTTCACCACACTCATACATAATCACTGTCTTTGCAGAGGAGCTCAGATACGACAGCTGAGAAAAGTCCCTCCCAGCTGTCACTATCTCAGACCCCTCCTTTAAAGTGCAGGCATTGTACTTCCCATTTCCAGGACTCAAGTCCAACTAAATCAATTAACTGGTTTCCCCTGAATCCCTTCACACAATGTTACCCTGCTCACACTCCAACAGATCGTCATGTCCCAAAACCATTCGTCTCCATTCACTCCTATCTAACACGCTCACACATGCTTGCTGGAAGTCCAAGCCCTCGCCCACAAAACCTCCTTTACCCCTTCCTCCAACCTTTTCTAGGACGACCCCTACCCCGCCTTCCTTCCCCTACAGATTTATACGCTCTCCAAGTCATTCTACTTTGATCCATTCTCTCTAAATGACCAAACCACCTCAACAACCCCTCTTCAGCCCTCTGACAAATACTTTTAGTAACTCCACACCTTCTCCTAATTTCCACATTCCGAATTTTCTGCATAATATTTACACCACACATTGCCCTTAGACAGGACATCTCCACTGCCTCCAGCCTCCTCCTCGCTGCAGCATTTGCAACCCATGCTTCACACCCATATAAGAGTGTTGGTACCACTATACTTTCGTACATTCCCTTCTTTGCCTCCATGGATAACGTTTTTGTCTCCACAGATACCTCAATGCACCACTCACCTTTTTCCTTCATCAATTCTATGGTTAACCTCATCCTTCATAAATCCATCCGCTGACACATCAACTCCCAAATATCTGAAAACATTTACTTCTTCCATAATCCCTCTCTCCAATGTGATATCCAATTTTTCTTTATTTAAATCGTTTGATACCCTCATCACCTTACTCTTATCTATGTTCACTTTCAACTTTCTACCTTTACACACTCTCCCAAACTCGTCCACTAACCTTTGCAACTTTTCTTTAGAATCTCCCATAAGCACAGTATCATCAGCAAAAAGTAACTGTGTCAACTCCCATTTTGCATTTAATTCTCCAAAATTTAATCCCACCCCTCTCCCCAACACCCTAGCATTTACTTCTTTTACAACCCCATCTATAAATAAATTAAACAACCATGGTGACATCACACATCCCTGTCTAAGACCTACTTTTACCGGAAGTAATCTCCTCTCTCCTACACACCCTAACCTGAGCCTCACTATCCTCATAAAAACTCTTTACAGCCTTCAGTAACTTACTACCTATTCCATACACTTGCAACATTTGCCACATTGCTCCCCTATCCACTCTATCATATGCCTTTTCTAAATCCATAAATGCAATAAAAACTTCTCTACCTTTATCTAAATTCTGTTCACATATATGCTTCACTGTAAACACTTGATCTACACATCCCCTACCCATTCTAAAGCCTCCTTGCTCATCTGCAATCCTACTCTCTGTCTTACCTCTAATTCTTTCAATAATAACCCTGCCATACACTTTACCTGGTATACTCAGTAAACTTATTCCCCTATAATTTTTACACTCTCTTTTATCCCCTTCCCTTTATATAAAGGAACTATACATGCTCGCTGCCAATCCCTAGGTACCTTCCCCTCTTTCATACATTTATTAAACAAAAATACCAACCACTCCAGCACTATATCCCCCCCTGCTTTTAACATTTCTGTCATGATTCCGTCAATTCCAGCTGCTTTACCCCCTTTCATTCTACGTAATGCCTCACGCACCTTCCCCACACTCACATCCTGCTCTTCTTCACTCCTAAACGATGTTGTACCTCCCTGGCCAGTACATGAAATTATCGCCTCCCTCTTTTCATCAACATTTAAAAGTTCCTCAAAATATTCCTGCCATCTACCCAATACCTCCAGCTCCCCATCTACTAACTCCCCTACTCTGTTTTTAACTGACAAATCCATTCGTTCCCTAGGCTTTCTTACCTTGTTTATCTCACTCCAAAAAAATTTCTTGTTTTCAGCAAAATTTCTTGACAGAGCCTCTCCCGTTCTTTCATCCGCTCTTCTTTTGCACTCTCTCACCACTCTCTTCACCTTTCTTTTACTCTCCATATACTCTGCTCTTCTACTAACACTTCTGTTTTGTAAAAACCTCTCATAAGCTACCTTTTTCTCTTTTATCACACCCTTTACTTCTTCATTCCACCACTCACTCCTCTTTCCTCCTGCACCCACCCTCCTATAACCACAAACTTCTGCCCACATTCTAATACTGCATTTTTAAAACTATCCCAACTCTCTTCAACCCCCCCACTACTCCTACTTGCACTAGCTCACCTTTCTGCCAATAGTTGCTTATATCTCACCCTAACTTCCTCCTCCCTTAGTTTATACACTTTTACCTCTCTCTTACTTGCTGTTGCCATTTTCTTTTTGTCCCATCTACCTTTTACTCTAACTGTAGCTACAACCAAATAATGATCTGATATATCCGTTGCCCCTCTATAAACATGTACATCCTGAAGCCTACTCATCAACCTTTTATCCACCAATACATAATCCAACAAACTACTTTCCTTACGTGCTATATCATACCTTGTATATTTATTTATCCTCTTTTTCATAAAATATGTATTACTTATTACCAAACCTCTTTCTACACATAGCTCAATTAATGGCTCCCCATTTACATTTACCCCTGGCACCCCAAATTTACCTACTACTCCATCCACAACATTTTTACCCACTTTAGCATTAAGATCCCCAACCACAATTACTCTCTCACTTGGTTGAAAACTCCCCACACACTCACTCAACATTTCCCAAAATCTCTCTCTCTCCTCTACACTTCTCTCTTCTCCAGGTGCATAAACACTTACTATAACCCACTTTTCACATCCAACCTTTATTTTACTCCACATAATCCTTGAATTTATACATTTATATTCCTTCTTTACCTGCCATTACTGATTATTCAACATTATTGCCACTCCTTCTTTAGCTCTAACTCTATTTAAACCCCTGATCTAATCCCATTTATTTCTCCCCACTAAAACTCTCCTACCCCCTTCAGCTTTGTCTCACTTAAAGCCAGGACATCCAGCTTCTTTTCATTCATAACTTCTACAATCATCTCTTTCTTATCATTCGCACAACATCCACGCACATTCAAACATCCCACTTTGACGATTTTCTTCTTCTTCTTTTTAGTAAGCTATACAGGAAAAGGGGTTACTAGCCCATTGTTCCCGGCATTTTAGTTGACTTTTACAACACGCATGGCTTACGGAGGAAAGATTCTTATTCCACTTCCCCATGGATATGAAAGGGAAAAGCAATAAGAACAAGAACTATTAAGATAAAATCAAAGAAAACTCAGATGAGTGTGTATACAATAAACGTGTACATGTTTGCGTAGTGTGACCTAAGTATAAGTAGAAGTAGCAAGACGTACCTGAAATCTTGCATGTTTATGAGACAGAAAAAAGACAACAGCAATCCTACCATTATGTAAAACAGTTTCAGGTTTCTGTTTCACAGTCACCTGGCAGGATGGTAGTACCTCCCTGAGTGGTTGCTGTCTACCAACCTACTACCTACCATATATATATATATATATATATATATATATATATATATATATATATATATATATAAAATAAAAAAAAAGATATGTCCCCGTCCCCGCTGATTTAGCTAGTTTCCATAGATTTCTCCCCAAAAAAATCACGTAAATACACACAGATGTTTTAATGCATCACCTCATGAACTATATATCATGGAAATAGCAAATGGTTAAATTATGGTTACATTAGAAATATGTTACCAGTTTTGTTCACATTTTGAAAAAGCTGCTCAGTTTCGGTCAAAAAAATAGAATAGATGAGAAGAGAAACTTGGAGAGTTTCAGAGAAGGGCAACAAAGCTTCTAACCTCATTAAGAAGGACACGGACTCCTTAGGTAGAAAATTCAACAATCATTTTTTGTTTTGCAGTATTATAGAACTGTGACTCAAACTACCTTTCAAAGATATGATGAAAAAAAATCAGTCCTTTAAAAAACGAGCTAAGGAATCATCTTACACATGGAAATCAATTAAATTTAATCCAGTGAGAGTATAAGTTCTTGGAGTAGCAGTTGTAGTGTGGTATTAGTTTGACTTGTAATGGTCCAAGTCAGACCGAAACCTCCTTTGTGAGAACTGCAACAGTAGTCTTTCCTTGCACCTTTCCTTGCACATTTGTAAACGCAGGAAGGTAAATTTCTTAACCCACCTTTGTTTTTCCAAGCTGGCAGTGTGACTGAAGAATTATTAGTTTATTAATATTCTACTATATACAAGGGAAACCGGTAAGTCTGTATGGTTATATAGTGGTATGTTGTACCGGCAGAGTGTAAATGAGACACAATACGGGAACATTATCGGTCTCTGAAGAGCGAAACGCCTTCACAATATAATACCATAACCCTCATTGTTTGTCTCATTTACACACAAGCGCTAAGCGCTTGGGAGTGTGAATAAAGGAAACAAAGGATGGGAAGAGAGCCTCTCTCTATATTATTTTTGTCGGGTGCATACACGCTTAGTATAACCCACTTTTCGCATCCAACCCTAATTTCAATCCACATAATCTTTAAATTTGTACATTTATATGCACTCTTTTCCTGCCATAACTGATCCTTCAACATTATTGCTACTCCTTCGTAAGAAAAAATAACTAGACTGCAGTTATAATCTTTCTCAGCAGGTAGTAAGGGCTTTGTTTTTGTTTTTTTCACTTCCCATGTACTTCCTCATACGTGCATGTACTCTTGTGTACTCCCTTGCAACCACGTACTCGTTGCTGGCTTGTTACTAGCCCAGACTTGGTAGGAGTATGTTATCTGAACCACCTGTGAGTTTATCTTGTGGAGTTGACACACCCACACACACACTTCAAACTCTCCTAAAACTTTAGTTTGTCCTCCACGTGTCACACGCAGTTATAAGCAGCCACCATCATCATTACCATCACCACCACCATCATCACCATCACCACCACCATCACCACCATCGCCACCACCATCACCACCACCATTACCACCACCACCACATTTATTTTTCTGAAACAAATGCTAATTTGAAATTTTACAAGATATCTAACAAGTGGAATTTGGTAGGAGAGTGGACTGTGAAAGTGACTAAGGTGGTGGTGAAGTGTTTGAAGGTGATGATAGTTATGTTGAAAGTGATGATGGTGAAGCGGTTGAAAGGGGATAATTGCGATGATGTTGACTTGTTTGAAGGAGATGATAGTGAGTCTTTAAATTTGATGAATACTCATTGTTTGAAAGTGACGATGGTGATGCCATAGTCACCTTCATCATTGATGAAGGAGATGAATTTCGTTATCATCACTTTCACCGTAGTTATGATACATAATGAAATAATGACAATGGTGAACATGTCCGTTGGAGAAAATGTTATCATCTTCGTATTCGAGGACTAAACCCGCAGGGACCATACAGCACCTGGAGAATGGGAGGCAATCAGATTTGATCCAAGGAAGGAGAAGACAGCTGCAATTATTCGATCAAGAGCCTTTAACCAGCATCAAGCCCCCCTTCCCCTTCCCTTCAAGGGGAAGATATTGAAGTGGTATGCTAATGGGGATTTTTTTTTTTCAGTGGGAATATTTCTTGACTTTAGAAGACTGCTCAAGCATCAGTGGGGTTGAGGTGTTTTTGACAGTGGTGTTTGAGTGTTAGTGTGGTGGTGGTAGTTTTGACAGTGGGAACTTATTATTGGTATGTGGTAGTTTTGACAGTGGAAATTTATAGGTAGTGAGGTAGTGGTAATTTAGGAATTAATCCTTGAAATGCATTTCTTAGAACTAACATGACAATTCGTAGCTAAGACTCCAGGATATAATCCATCTTGGACTTAATACTTTCTCCAATTATTTGCAGATACCTGTGTAATTACTGTAATTGGATAGACGAGATTTCGTAGGACTCGCCTCTTTCAGCACTTAGGATGATCAGCTCAGATCAATGATCTCATTAGCAAACAATTTTTTGTTGCTCTTGGCGACTGGAGAGCACGTCATACACCACAAGGAGCACGTCATACACCACAAGGAGCACGTCATACAAAACAAGGAGCACGTCATACACCACAAGGAGCACGTCATACAAAACAAGGAGCACGTCATACACCACAAGGAGCACGTCATACACCACAAGGAGCACGTCATACACCACAAGGAGCACGTCCAGGATATAGTCACTGTGAGTTTTATGTCTCTCAGTGTATATATACATAGAGTTTGCTTTAATACCTACTTAAGGGATTCCAGTATTCCTGGTTGTTGGTGAATGGGTGACACATAGCAGTAATAACCCTCGTGTAGTCGATAGGTCATAAGCCCCACTTAACAAACCAACCAGAAGACGCAAGCAGCGTCGTGCTTCTGCTTCTCAGTGTTGGCAGCTGCTTAGCAGACATGGAAGTGTATACGAGAGAGATGTTACTCTCTCTTATTCCTGCTCAGCAGACGTGGATCTGTTTTAGACAATGCTCACCTATACTTATATACTCACCTATATTACTCACGAGATCATAATAACGCGATTGCAATAAATTCCACCCGTTCCATGTTTTTTTTTTAGCAGGATTGTTACAAACATCGAATTATGTGAATCCTCGAGTGTTTTTACCACTGCCGAAACATTCTATATTTGCTTGAGTCATGGGGTCCATTTTGAGGATATCTGCATCGCAAAAATTTCCCAGTTAATATTCCTTTGTCTTGTTTCGAAACGGTCCAGTCTTGTTCTTGGCTTTCTTCTTGTGTCAAGGCGACTGATCTCATCTCTTGTTATCCTCTAATAAGTTGGCTCTCACTCCTATTAGTTCATTTCTTTGCCACATGTCCAATATCTGTCTCTTCTCGTTTTCCCCATACTTTCTTCTCAGGAGGAGAGACCAGCGGATATTTTGCCCTCAGGAAAAATGGGAATGTTTTTGATTGACACGGGTCTAAGACATGATGAACCCAGTAGTAGATCATTAGGTCATTTGAGCCACGCCTCCCTATGATTTACCGATCAATGCCATAAAATAATTGAATATTATTTCATGTGCGTTAACCTAATCAGGTTTGTCCTCACCTGTCATCGCTAAAAAGCGTTGAGTCTCCCTACATAGGGAATTCATTCTCTCCTTATCCTCCTCCTCCTTCTTTCTCCTGCTCTCCTCCTCCTCCTCCTCCTCGTCACCCATGCTGCAGGAGTGTTAATCGCAACATGGTCCATTTCCTCAAAGCTGATCCATAAATCACTTGTCGTATCAAATATATTTTTCAAGCTCACTCTTACGGTTTTACGTTCATCTCCTCATCTCTCATGACCCGGGTCGTGGCTCACTTCAATTCTCATGATCCAGGTCGTAACTCAATTCCCTTTAATCAAATCATGAGGGCACAAGATTCTGCCGCTCGTGTTCGCAAAACCCTACAGGGTTTTGTAAACATTATGTCCATATATATATATATATATATATATATATATATATATATATATATATATATATATATATATATATATATATATATATATATATATATATATATATATATATATATAAATTAGATGATTTTGTCGGACGTGGTCCTCGTTCAGAAAGTTTTAAAACCGAGCCGAGAGAAAAATGGTCTTTTGGTGTGTTTTGCTGTTTATAAATCAGCAAAAGCGATCTTAGGGTGGACACAACACGAAGCAGTTCCGTGTGCTGAGGCACTTTATCACCGGCCCTTACAAGGTTGCTCTTGACAAATGAACTGTACGCAACAACAACAACAACAGTCGCAGTAGCAGTAGCATTTGCAGCAGGAAGAGCAGTAACATTAGCATCAGTACCACAAGCAATAGAAACATCAGCGTCAACATTAACAGTAGCAACATCAATAGCAACAACGGCATCAAAAGTAGGAACAGCAGCAGCGACAACAGCAGCAATAGCAACAATAGCAGCAACAACCTCAACAGAGGCAGCAGCGTTAGTACCGACAGCCATATTAGCAACAGCAACAGCACCAACGGCAGCACCAGCTGCAGCAGCAGCAGCACCACCATCACCAGCACCATCAGTAACACTTGTTCCCCCCAGGTGGTATTATGGTGTCGTTGAGGAACCACAAAACTATTCTGACCAGTAGCAAGGAGGGAGGAGCATGACGTATATTGAGCACCATCTGTGAGTGTATACATACAGTACTTTATACAGCAGACGAAGTATAAATACGCTAATTCTCTTTCATGTAACACTACTTATAGACGATGGTAGAAGACTGTGTGACTCTAACCACAGAAACGTTTTTCTTCTCTTGTTTTGGGTGTTTGAAGCAATTGTATGGATGGTCTTATTGCAGAGGGTGTCGTTGGGGTATTGTTTCGTATTGCAAGCAGCAGTATAACCGTGGCGGAGGCTCGATCCTCCGTCCGTTTGTCATTCAAGTACTGCTAGTGGCTTCATCGGTCAACCGATAATCGACCCAGCCGACTTGCTGGCTGCACGTCTCGGGAGGTATCCATTAAATTACTTCATTGCGTCAAGATAAAATCAATATAAACAACATTAAGAAGTCCTACAGGATTTAGCATCAACCTTTTTTTGGCCTTTAATTAATATCCGAATCTGTGTTTCTAAAAATCCTGCGGCCAGCAGTAACAGCCTAGTTGATCAGGCCCTGATCTACCGGGAGGCTTGGTCGTGGACCGGGCCGCGGGGGCGTTGATCTCCGGAATTCCCTCCAGGTAGACTCCATGTTGTAGTTTGTAACTGAGGTGATGTTTCTTGGGTGGTAGCGACACACTGTCAGGCAAGACACCGTCAAGTTGTTGAAACTGCGTATTATTATATTGAACCATCAAGATTGTTGTAGGCTAACAGAGAGAGAGAGAGAGAGAGAGAGAGAGAGAGAGACGAAAGAGACACAAGACAAGACAAGACAAGAACAGAGGTGCACACACACCCCTGCAACCACAATTAGGTGAGTACAATTAGGTGAGTACACACACACACACACACACACACACACACACACACACACACACACACACACACACACACACACGCACGCACGCACGCACACTCGAGACAGAGAGATATACACAAAGACACCAGCAAAATAGACAGACAGACACGGACCAACCTACCCAACTCCTGCTATATTTACCAACATTTCAAGACTTTTAATGTACCTAACTAAATCTCATTCATAAAAGCTGCAAACTGCCCTTCGTCACGCGATACACCAAAATAGAAAAGTATTTTTACAACGAATATAAAACCATTTGTCTCTAAATTATCAGATAAACCGTCAAGGTGTTTTAACTGGTAGAAGCGTTCAAACTAGTCTGAAAAATGTTGAAAATAATCGAAAAAAAAATTCATTGATTGGAATTAAGGACACGCGTAGCAAACTCGAAAAACTAATTACATTTTCTTAATGTGTTTCATATAATGAAAAAATTCATTGCTTAAAGGAAAAGTCATTAAGAAATGAATAAAATGACGTTATGAACACATAAAAACTAATGCATTTGCTTTATTTACTCACGAGTGCAGCCAGAATTTGCATTTAAACATTCTCGTATACAAATTAAAGAAAGTACAAGAGTTTTAATGTAATTAAATTTATTTAAGAGTTACATCAACGCTTAATGTACAAGCAAAATTACCTACAATTGTAAAGAAATTGCCTTTTTTAAATTAAATTGTTACTTATACAAAAACACCAGAGTTTGAGAACATCTACACCGCGAGGCGTCTCTCTCTCTCTCTCTCTCTCTCTCTCTCTCTCTCTCTCTCTCTCTCTCTCTCTCTCTCTCTCTCTCTCTCTCTCTCTCTCTCTCTCTCTCTCTCTCTCTCTCTCTCTCTCTCTCTCTCTCTCTCTCTCTCTCTCTCTCTCTCTCTCTCTCTCTCTCTCTCTCTCTCTCTCTCTCTCAGGGTACAATATATACACCCAGAGGTGTGTATCTTTCAGTGTATATACACAGGGAGGTGTGAGTATTTCTCAGTGTACGTTTGCCAAGAGGTGTACAGTGTGTATCTCTGGCTGAACAGGAAATCAACACAATAATATATATATATATATATATATATATATATATATATATATATATATATATATATATATATATATATATATATCTTCCACGTTGAAGTTTGACACTTTCTTTCAACTCTGACACAATAATACATCATGTCTGCCGCACTTGCCGACAACGAAATCTGTGACGTTAACAGCGGGGCCAGTTCCAATGATCACAATTCCCCTGCTGCATTGTTATAATAGTAACAAACATAAATCCTCTATACCTGTAAGGTTCTTTAGCATCATAACTTAGCAATTCACAGCTGATCCACAGCTTGGAGAGATGAAACGTTAAACTACGTTTCGAGCACCCTGGACCAAGTCACTTAGTCATATTTTGATACCGGTCCATGGTGCAGCTATGTAACAGCTTTTACATACATGGCTTTAATGTGAGTTTTATATTGTGTGTTAGTGTCGTACATGTAAATTAAAAATGGATTCGTTATTCTGGACTTAACTATCAATTTACTTTCGTGGTTTATTGCAGGAGGCGGCGAGCACGGCGAGCTTCTTAATTTACCAGTCGTTCAACAAGATTCATAAATAATGAATAAAAATTTATGATCAACCCACAACTTGAAGTGTGTGTGTGTGAGAGAGAGAGAGAGAGATGATCTGAGAAATCATTCACAGGTAAATCGAAGACACGCTGCTGAATATACCCTAATCCACTAATAAGGTGCATACAAATCTTGACACTTAAAGCTGGAGCATACGTTGTTTATCTTCAGAGTAACGACCATAATTACACGAAAAATCCTGCGAGAAAAATGCATTCATTGCCAGCGGTCGGCAGAGTTCTAAAGAAGAGATTTTAAGTACATTTAGGTATTTTACGTATTTTTCTTCGCAGGTTGATGTCAACTGTACTCTTGCCACGTACTTACAGTACAATAACAGGTTGATGTCAACTGTACTCTTGCCACGTACTTACAGTACAATAACAGGTTGATGTCAACTGTACTCTTGCCACGTACTTACAGTACAATAACAGGTTGATGTCAACTGTACTCTTGCCACGTACTTACAGTACAATAACAGGTTGATGTCAACTGTACTCTTGCCACGTACTTACAGTACAATAACAGGTTGATGTCAACTGTACTCTTGCCACGTACTTACAGTACAATAACAGGTTGATGTCAACTGTACTCTTGCCACGTACTTACAGTACAATAACAGGTTGATGTCAACTGTACTCTTGCCACGTACTTACAGTACAATAATCTGACTAGTATGGACCAGTTGGCCTGCTGCAGTATTCTTCTGTTCTTAAGTCAGTTTAAAGGTTGGAATGCGTCCAGCTGCAACAACAAATATACAGAGTTTTGATCTGTTAGAACACAGTAATTCTCAGTAACACCGTTGATTTACACCGTCTGTTTAGTAAACAGACATTTGTGCAGGATTCAGGTCATTTATTATGGCTTGATTAAGCTTGTGGAAGGTGAAATTTCTTCTTAATAAATGTATTGCAGTCCTCATTTGTGTGATGATAGAACACAGGTCTGGAGCCCTTGCAAGAGGAGCTTCAATGGTGAAAATCTGGTATTTATTGCCCACAAATTGTGGTTAGTCACATGAAGGAACACTTAGGACATTTTATTGTGGACACGTTTATGTCCCTGGAGTGAACGAGGCCTTGGAAACGAAACTTGATATACAGTCCTAAGTGTTTGCTTGGGTGCTTGTAGCCTCGACAAGGTTTTAACTGGACAAGAGTTTAACTTGTCCAGTTTTCATTTCCAAGGTGTTGTATTGTCAAGAGTCGAGATGAAAACACACTCATGCAGTGGAAAACTTTCATTGTGGCAACGTTTAGCTCTTTTTAAAGCTCTACAGAGAGCGAAACGTTGTTCCAATAAAAAAAAGTTTTTGCATTAGCGTGAGTCTTTTCTTCTCTGCTGGCAGTGGTACGACGTTTGGATCCCACTTAACACCAAACCAGCAAACTGGTGAGTCCAGGACCAGTGTAGTGCATCGCCTGTCTTTTTAAACAGATATTTAGCACTCTTGTGAACGTAACAATTTGTGTAAACAATGCTTCATGTTGACTCCGATCTGGACCCGCCAGTCTGAGAACTGGTCCTAAAACGCCGCCGTCGTCCTCTCGCCGCGACGTCCTCTCGCCGCGACGTCCTCTCGCCGCGACGTCCTCTCGTCGATCGTAATCTGTATATATATCACACCGGTGTTTCCCTGAGCTGACTGGAAGTGACTATATCCCAGCTGTCCCAGTTTGACGGAAGTATATGGCAATACAAGTATAGCTCACAATAGTGGCATTGCACTCAAGCAACTGATCACAACACGGGTGAGACAGAGGTCACTGCTGCTGTGGTCAATCACAGTGGCACTCAGAGAGCATAAAAGCATGAGGCCTACTTGCCCATGCTAAGCAGGTTCTTCTCAAACCCAAACCCTCTAACAAAAATATTTGCCCGACCCATTTTCAATGCACTAAATCCAGCATAGGTAAGCCAGTGATCGCTACTACAGTGACTCACTACAGGGCTTGAGGCTACCCCACCTTCACCTGCGTCCCAAGTCGCAACGCCCCTCAGAAGGGATCATCTCATGACAACTACACAAGTTAGGTGAATCACCTGAGGAGTTAACCAACAACGGGTGTTGAAGTACTGATTAATGGCAATAAATGGGGATTTCCCAGAATGCCTCGGTTGAGACACACTTTACTCTTAATTTAGGTTAGTTGTACTTCTGAAGCTGGACTAATGGAAGATAAAGCTTTTAATGACACGTCTGATAAGAAGTGTTCAGGGTGTGACCGAACAAAGGCAGTGTTAATGGTATGGGCGAGGTGTGATATCTCTCGAATTACAGGTTTGTCTGACTAGTTAGTTGATTAGCTAACAGACTGTCAGGCTGACCTGCTGCTTCACTGTCCTGTTACCTGATTGGCTGATTATCAAGAAATTGGCTATGTGTCTCTTCAACTAACTAGTTAACTAGCTAACAGGATAGTTAAGTAACTGATGGTCAGCTAGTAAACAAAGCCAAGCATGCAGAAAGAACCAACACCGGCAGGAAAATAAGCTAACTGGTAGAGAGGAGAACGTCAAATGGGGAAACAATAACAAACATTCAATCAGTCAGAAACACAAAACAAAGGAACAGAGGGAGGACCGGACGTTGGGACAGAGTGAAGGAGGGACGAAAGGAGGGAGTGAGGGAAGGAGAGTGAGAGAGAATGATGGAAGGAGGTTATGCATGATGCTGCTCCAAGCAATCCTCTTACCTCTCCTTGTTTACCAAACACCAGAGCCAGTGTTGAATTTTAGGCCTCAGTGTATCAAAGATTTCCCATTTTATAAACAACATTAAGATTTTGCTAAATTTTTCCCCTTCAAAATGTTGCTTAGAGAGAAAGTCTGATTAAAAATTATGATAATTTATGCGCTTCTCCACAATATGGCAGACTCGCACAATCACACACACACATTATTTATATATATATATATATATATATATATATATATATATATATATATATATATATATATATATATATATATATATATATATATATAAAACTGTAATTTTTAAAATATTTTAGGCTGTCAAGTGAGATTCTCGAGAAATGACAATAGACAGCGAAGGTGGCGCTGTTGATGGCTGGTTAGCGCTGCGTTTGTGCGCAAAAGGCTTATGCTCATCGCTGAGGTGGGCGTAAAAAAAAGCTGCGTAAAGCCTTTGTTGTTAGAGGATTGTCACGGCGTGTTTGTGCGTACAGAGCACGCTCACACGGCGTGTTTGTGCGTACGTAGCACGCTCACACTGCGTGTTAGTGCGTACGGAGCGCGTTCACGCGACGTGTTTGTTAAGAGGCTTTAATCAGAGGAAATTTAAAGGTGATGTCTTGATGTTTAATGTCATATGTTCATTTCTCATTATACACTGAAGCATACACTCGCTTCCCATCATACATACTGAAGCATACACTCTCCTCCCATCATACATACTGAAACATACACTCGCCTCCCATCATACATACTGAAGCATACACTAGCCTCCCATCATACATACTGAAGCATACACTCTCCTCCCATCATACATACTGAAGCATACACTAGCCTCCTATCATACATACTGAAGCATACACTCTCCTCCAATCATACATACTGAAGCATACACTCTCCTCCCATCATACATACTGAAACATACACTCGCCTCCCATCATACATACTGAAACATACACTCGCCTCCCATCATACATACTGAAGCATACACTAGCCTCCCATCATACATACTGAAGCATACACTCTCCTCCCATCATACATACTGAAACATACACTAGCCTCCCATCATACATACTGAAGCATACACTCTCCTCCCATCATACATACTGAAACATACACTAGCCTCCCATCATACATACTGAAGCATACACTCTCCTCCCATCATACATACTGAAGCATACACTAGCCTCCCATCATACATACTGAAGCATACACTCGCCTCCCATCATACAAACTGAAGCATACACTAGCCTCCCATCATACATACTGAAGCATACACTCTCCTCCCATCATACATACTGAAGCATACACTCTCCTCCCATCATACATACTGAAGCATACACTCGCCTCCCATCATACATACTGAAGCATTCACTCGCCTCCTATCATACATACTGAAGCATACACTGCCTCCCATCATACATACTGAAGCATACACTCGCCTCCCATTATACATACTGAAGCATACACACGCCTCCCATCATACTTACTGAAGCATACACTCGCCTCATCATCACATCCTGAAGCATACACTTGCCTCATATCATACATACTGAAGCATTCACTCGCCTCCCATCATACATACTAAGGCATACACTCTCCTCCCATCATACATACTGAAGCATACACTCGCCTCCCATCATACAAACTGAAGCATACACTAGCCTCCCATCATACATACTGAAGCATACACTCTCCTCCCATCATACATACTGAAGCATACACTCGCCTCCCATCATACATACTGAAGCATACACTCTCCTCCCATCATACATACTGAAGCATACACTCTCCTCCCATCATACATACTGAAGCATACACTCTCCTCCCATCATACATACTGATGCATTCACTCGCCTCCCATCATACATACTGAAGCATACACTCGCCTCCCATCATACATACTGAAGCATACACTCTCCTCCTATCATACATACTGAAGCATACACTCGTCTCCCATCATACATACTGAAGCATACACTCTCCTCCCATCATACATACTGAAGCATCACTGCCTCCCATCATACATACTGAAGCATACACTCTCCTCCTATCATACATACTGAAGCATTACACTCAGCCTCCCATCATACATACTGAAGCATACACTCGCCTCCCATCATACAACTGAAGCATACACTAGCCTCCCATCATACATATGAAGCATACACTCTCCTCCCATCATACATACTGAAGCATACACTCCTCCCATCATACATACTGAGCATTCACTCGCCTCCCATCATACATACTGAAGCATACACTGCCTCCCATCATACATACTAAGCATACACTCGCCTCCCATCATACATACTGAAGCATACACTCGCCTCCCATCATACATACTGAAGCATACACTCTCCTCCCATCATACATACTGAAGCATACACTCGCCTCCCA
Source organism: Cherax destructor (assembly GCA_009830355.1). Classification (NCBI taxonomy): domain Eukaryota; kingdom Metazoa; phylum Arthropoda; class Malacostraca; order Decapoda; family Parastacidae; genus Cherax; species Cherax destructor. Next base: position 184,178 of record WNWK01001471.1, on the reverse strand, counting down.
TCATACATACTGAAGCATACACTAGCCTCCCATCATACATACTGAAGCATACACTCTCCTCCCATCATACATACTGAAGCATACACTAGCCTCCCATCATACATACTGAAGCATACACTCTCCTCCCATCATACATACTGAAGCATACACTAGCCTCCCATCATACATACTGAAGCATACACTCGCCTTCCATCATACATACTGAAGCATACACTCGCGTTCCATTATACATACTGAAGCATACACTCGCCTCTCATCATACATACTGAAGCATACACTCGCCTCTCATCATACATACTGAAGCATACACTAGCCTCCCATCATACATACTGAAGCATACACTAGCCTCCCATCATACATACTGAAGCATACACTCGCCTCCCATCATACGTACTGAAGCATACTCTCGCCTCCTATCATACACACAATCATATACTCACCTACCATCTCACATACAATGAAGCGTATAGTCATATACACAAACATACACTCTATTATACCTCGAAGTACGTATACACAGCTGAGAATCACCATTTCTGTAACTGTCTGTATTCCTCTTCGTTCATCCATACACCAAGTTCTCACTGTTTAACATACATCCGTGCGTAGGGCGTAACCTCCTCCCACTATGGGGAGAGTCCTGAATCCATTCACCCCCTTCTCAGCCCACCACTAAAATGAGTGTTGCGTCACCACCCCACTCCCTAACGAGGGTGCTGCGTCACCCTCTACACTCAAGTGGGAGGGGGAGTAGGGATTGCGTCAATTCGCAGCCTACGCCTTCATTATCTCCTGGCCCATTGTTTACCTACGCCGGTGTGAGACGGATGAAGCTGCGTTATTTATACACACCTGACCACCGCCTCATTACTCGAGGTTCGTAATTAAAAACAACAGATCCTCCTTTGCCATGAAACATTGAACTCCTCTGTACCCAGAGCCTCTTCTTGTCCCCCTCATTCACCCCCTTGCCCCTCTACTCCTTCTCCTTGCCCCTCTACCCCTTCTCCTTGCCCCTCTACCTCTTCCCTTTGCCCCTCTACCCCTTCTCCTTTCCTTTCTACCTCTTCCCTTTGCCTCTCTACCCCTTCCACTTGCCTATTGACCCCTTCCCTTGCCCCTCGATCCCTTCCCTTGCCCCTCGACCCCTTCCCCTTGCCCCTCGACCCCTTCTTCTTGCCCCTCTACCCCCTTCCCATTAATCCATTTTTCCCGATACCTCTGCTCGCTTCTTCTCTCCTGTCCCCACTCCCCATTCTTTCCCACTGATTTCCCCAACTAACTCCGTCATGTAAAATAATAACATTAATCCTTCATTTCATCATAGTTCCTAGTGGAGCAGGAACCACTCCTAGTGGAGCAGGAACCACTCCTAGTGGAGCAGGAACCACTCCTAGTGGAGCGGGAATCACTCCTAGTGGAGCGGGAATCACTCCTAGTGGAGCAGGAACCACTCCTAGTGGAGCAGGAACCACTCCTAGTGGAGCGGGAATCACTCCTAGTGCAGCAGGAACCACTCCTAGTGGAGCAGGAACCACTCCTAGTGGAGCAGGAACCACTCCTAGTGGAGCAGGAACCACTCCTAGTGGAGCGGGAATCACTCCTAGTGGAGCGGGAATCACTATTAGTGGAGCGGGAATCACTCTTAGTGGAGCGGGAATCACTCTTAGTGGAGCGGGAATCACTCCTAGTGGAGTGGGAATCACAGTGCCAACCCCTGGAAAAGCACTCGATATTTCCCAAGTCTGAGTTAGTTGGTTTCTGGCAATGTGGAAACCAGCTTCAAGTTCCTACTAACGAGAGGGACTGAGGCCTCGTTTGTGATTGGCTGTTCAAGAAGGATGATTGTCCTTGATGACGCGTGATTCGAAGCTGAGGCAGGGGGGGGGCACCTGGTCAGGTTCGAATAGCGATTGGCTGATCGAGGGGCAGATTGGAGGTTAATGAAGTTCGTTTGGCGACCTAGAAAAGTTCAAAGTTGAACTTGGAACTGATTAGTCAGAAGATTCAGAGACTGGTCAGACTGTTGAACTGATGAACTGATTGGTTAAAACGTTAAAAGACTTGTCAGAACGTAAAGAGATTGATCAGAACGTAAGTATATTGGTCAGAACATGTTGGGATTGGTCAGAACATGTTGGGATTTGTCAGAAGGTGAAGAATTTGGGAGAGTGAGAGGGATAGTGTGAAGAGGAAGGGAGAAAGAGTGAGGGGGGAACGAAGGTAGTCTTGGTGAGGGGAAGGTGAGGGGAAGAATAGTGAAGGGGAAGTGGAAGTTAGGATAGTTGAGTGAGAGAAGATGCAAAGCGAGAGCAGATAATCAGTGTGTTGAGAAGATAGAGATGGGAGAGGTGAAGGAATAGGTGATGGAGAAGGGTTATGACGGAGGATTGGGGGGAAGGGTAGTGAGTGAGGTAGTGAGTGGGGTAATGAGTGAGGTAGTGAGTGAGGGAGGGAGGGAGAGAGGGAGTCAGATCAACGAACATATCAGACATTGAGTCATTCAATTAAGGGAGGAATTAAACAGGACTATGGAAATGCTTGAGACGTGTCAGGATGGCTGGTAGGCCTATAGCTTAAATGCCTCTCTCTCTCTCTCTCTCTCTCTCTCTCTCTCTCTCTCTCTCTCTCTCTCTCTCTCTCTCATATAGGTGAGTACAAATAGGAAGCACGTCTGTCTCGCGCTCAGCAGACGGAGGATCAAGCCTCCACCACCTCTTGCGCTGAATGACCCATATGGGTTTAGCGCTTAACATGAATTAAACAATTAAACAAACATCTCTCTCTCTCTCTCTTCTCTCTCTCTCTCTCTCTCTCTCTCTCTCTCTCTCTCTCTCTCTCTCTCTCTCTCTCTCTCTCTCTCTCTCCCTGTGCGATATAGGACTTGGTTATCCATCCATAAATGATGATCAACACCATTCAATTACAAGAGGAAATAGCAGAATCGAATACTCGTGTCTGCGTGGGAATACTCGTGTCTGCGTGGTAATACTCGTGTCTGCGTGGAAATACTCGTATCAGCGTGGGAATACCCGTGTCTGCGTGGGAACACCCGTGTCTGCGTGGGAATACCCGTGTTTGCGTGGGAATACCCGTGTCTGCGTGGGAACACCCGTGTCTGCGTGGGAATACCCGTGTTTGCGTGGGAATACCCGTGTCTGCGCGAGAATAATCGTGTCTGCGTGGGAATGCAGCGACGAAGGACCAGTCAACTAACCCACACAACAGAAAGGAAAACTGAACGACGTTTCGCCCAGTCCTGAACCATCGACTGATAGTTATAGCTGTCACGGACGAATAAAAAAATCGAATAATTCTCATCTGTAGCTTAAAGTTTTACTGTAACTTGTTATGGACTTGAAATTGTGGCGTGGGCCCGGTGCAGTTCAGGTTGTGTTTGACGTACATCGCGAACAAGCACATTAGTGGATGTCATCTTAGCCAGGACATTTGCACCATCCTGGTATAGGGGTGGCCAGCTAGGAGTAAGGGGGCTGTCTGATAGCTTTAGAGTGAGGGGGAAAGGAAACTGGTGTGTTAAAAGAAAATCAACATTTTGTTGCTTTGCATTTCAGTTATCGTAGTATGTACTGCTTAGTTTATCGATATTGCTAATTCTCTCTTTTATCATCCTTACTCTGTCTCTTCTCCACACTTACAATTACTGGTGAAGTTACCTCGTATTTAGGGACGTCAAGACCATCAGACCTTCACAAGCCTCGGGATGGCTCACGCCGTACTTGAATCTGTCCTGTATGGGGTTACTATATCTGTAAGACTGTGATCTCGGTCTCCCAACTCTATTTACAGTCTAGTTTACCTGGGCCATACCTGCTGTACATAGTGTAAATAACTGTACATGAATTCAGATGGTGTGAAAATAAGTTAAACAAAAACTATCTTCCGATGAATATTTTTTTTACACAATTTATAGGTTAAGAATCGAGGCCTTGTCACAGACCGGGCCGCAGGGGCGTTGACCCCTGGAATTCTCTCCAGGTAAACTCCAGGTAAGAGGTTGTCATACCTCTGCGCATTTCAAAGCCAACACATCCCCACCCCCAGTGTGAAACCCACAACATTCGATTAATACTCCATTATTCATCGTTGATTGTTGTATTGATTGTTCTTAATGCTGAGCATCTAGCATTTCTGGGTAGGTTAGGATAGGTAAGAAT
>WNWK01001471.1:170000-175000 GCA_009830355.1 Cherax destructor | reverse complement strand
AATAAAAGGATGTAAAATGTCATGTTATAGAGGATTTTAAAAAGTTTTGACGCCAGAGTAGAAACTAAAAAAAAAACATAGAAACCTTTAGTAAAGACTACATTTCGCTCTAGTTAGAGCAAAACATCGTCGTCTGTGCCGAGCATGTTAGTACCATGCTTATTCGGTAATACCTGTCATCCCTTATTCAAAAATCTTAGAGACAAACATATCCCGTATGAATCAATTTCTGAAACCTGACAATTTTTCTCCCCACAAGCCTTGCGTGTCATATCTGACGATTAAAAGACCAGAGAAAGGGGATGCTCGCCCCCCTCTCATACAATTAATAACGAAGACAAAAAAGAAAGTGAAGCTTCTAACTTGCTTTCTAAACTGCATTTTAATGGCAAAATGAGAAATCTCTTTATAATAATTTTAAATGCAAAAATTAAATATTCGTTCATTAAAATTTGGATGCTTGAGTTTATGTAGTGTCTATGTAGATTGAGTTTATGTAGTGTCTATGTAGATTGAGTTTGGAGGAAATATCGGGTCTTGATAATGGCCCGCTGTGGACCGGAACGTCATGCAAAATTTCCTCTCCAAATTGTAGGTTATTTGTGAATTGTTCTAGCCACCGTATTGCGGATTAGTTGTGAATTGTTCTAGCCACCGTATTGCGGATTAGTTGTGAATTGTTCCAGCCACCGTATTGCGGATTACTTGTGAATTGTTTTAGCCACGGTATTGTGGATCAGTTGTGATTTTTTTTCTGCCACGGTATTGTGACTTATTCCTCCCAAGTGTACATGTCATGAACGAAAGTAAACAATAGCATGAGGCGAAACCAAATAAAATTGAAAGATTACGAAAATTCTGAATTGTAGTCTAGAAATGGGATATGATAAAGATGTAGATGAGAAAAAAATAGGATATGAGAAGGAAGTGGAAGAGAATATAAAGTAAATGGGATATGAGATGTATGTGAAGGAGAATACGGGATACGAGGAAGATTTGCAGCAGAATGAAAATGGGATACAAGTGTGTGAAGAAGAATTAAATTGAGATATGAAAGGTGGATTATTTTGAGTGTTAAAGCGCCTGCATGTGAGGAAAGTGTAGAATAATAGAGGACGGAAGAGTAGTTAAGTTAACACTTCAGCATTCAAGTCTCAACTTGAATTCTGACGTGAAAGTATTGTAATGAGCTGCGAAGGAAAAGACATGAGTGACAAATGTGGGACCTTCGATTTATGCTTAGAAAAAGGCTTGAGAATACTTACTACAACATCAATAAATCTTCTTTTCTAATATTTTATTTACGGGGATTTCATATTCCAAAAAAAAAATGATCTAGGCTGATGTTTATGTTCTTATACTTCTGTTATTTCATGTTCTTACACTCTTGTTACTTCATGTTTTTACACTCTTGTCATTTCTTCATTCTATTCAATAACTCTTCTCGATGCAAAACGTAAATGTTAACTCAAGAGGCGGGCCTTGATTTTTCCTTTTTGCATAATTTAAAACACATTTAAGTCTAAAGAAAGGTCATTTAGCCTTGATTCCTTCGATTAATATTTGCTTTACCTTGAATATTTTTTCCCTCGAATCTCGACTGTATTTCGTTTTAGATACGTTCGAAAAAGAAATTATATTTTTCCCCTCTACTTCTTATCAGTCATGAGACTTTTTTTTATTGGTTAGGAGTTTAAATCATATTTTCAGATTTTCAGCTTTTTGAAGGCATTTCTCTACTGTCAGATCCTTTTTTTTTGACATGTGTGTGTGTGTGTGTGTGTGTGTGTGTGAGTGTGAGTGTGAGTGTGTGTGTGTGTGTGTGCGCGCAATATTTCCTTCAGAATAAACCCTTGCAAGTCCCCGGTGTTTCCGAGAGGTCAGGATATTTAAGTTAGGAGATAAATATTAATAAAGGAATTTACATGAAGATGGTTGAGAGAGGAGCTGAGGCGAGAAAGGAATAATTACGAAAACAACAATTAGTTTCTACGTTTCCAGTTCTCTCTATTTATCTAGAGGCCAGAGGCGAGAGGCTGTGAGGGGGGCTGTGAGGGAGGCTGTGGAAGAGGAGGCTGTGGAAAAAGGCTCTTGTGAAAGGTGAGAGGGGAGAATGAAATATGCAGCTGAACGACAACGCTCTTGGATAACTAAGAGAAAAAAACCGCTCGAGTTAGCGGATAAAGATGCCAAGTTCTGTGTCATAGATAAGCAAAATAGTTTACACTTTCCAGATAAGTTAGACAGTTTCTAGTTATTAGAGACGGAACAGAGTGCGCACTAAGCAGATATTTAAAAATATATCTTGATGAGTTAAGAAAGAAAAACAATTTATAGTTTTTTAGACGAAGATAAAGGAAGTTTCAACATGAGATTTATTCTTATTAGTATATAAAGAAGGTTGTTTTAACAAAAAGACTTATTCTAGTTAAAAAAAAAGGCAGTTTTAACAAAGGATTTATTCTAGTTAAAAGATTAAAAAAAAAAAAAGGCAACCTCAACAAAATATTTATTCCAAATTAAAGATAAAGAAGGTAGCTTCAACAAAAGATTTATTTTAGACAGAAGATTTATTCCAGAAGAAAAGTAAGATTACATTTTATATCAAAATAAATTCAGTCTATACAAACTGGTCACATACTTATTTTTTTTCTCAGCTACAGAAAAAAAAACACGTAAATTTCTAAATTGTTAGCTAATCATCTTTTAATATTTATTCTAACTGTTGTAGAGTTCTAGCAAACAAAATAAATCCGAATTTGAAAATAAAGGCGAGTTAAATAGGCAGAAGTAAAGCAATATTGCTTCAGGGGAGAAGAAATGGTACATACGGAGATGAAACTGTTGGGAAAAGGGAAGGAAGAGGAGGGATAGGTCGGGGAGGGGAATTTGGGAAGGTTGGAAGGAGGAGGTAGAGTGAGGGGGAAATGGGTGGAGGGACGAGGGGAGAGTGGAGGAAGGAAGGTGAGAGAGAGAGAGAGGGAGGGTCGAAAAAGGTAGTTGATGAGAGAAGGTAAAATTAGGAGAGGGAGAGTGAAAGGAGGAGGAGGAGGAGATGGAGGGGTAGGGGGGAGGAGAGTGAAATTAAGGGGATTAAGGGAGTGGTGAAGGTGTGTGTAATAAGGATTAAGGGAGAGTAGTAAAAGTGTCTTAAAGGGGAGGGGAGGGGGTAAAGGGGTAGGTGTGGCTCTGTCAATTAATTTCACAAGAAAATTACCTTCAAAGTATTGGAGATTGACATTTAAAGATTTTTTTCCCATACTTGATATCGGAAGCCGATGAAATACATTTTCTTGCAATTTTCTGTCCTTATATTGACGTGTGTGTGTGTGTGTGTGTGTGTGTGTGTGTGTGTGTGACTGCTGTGTTGCCGAGTAACAAACAGATGGACACAGTTAATACAAACAGCAGCGGGTGGGAGTTTCAATCACCCACTGAATACAAGTAAATCCAGGTCGGAGGCAATTAAGCCGCGTTTTACATGCTATTGCAGGGGAAAAACAGTCCCTAATGACTGGCTTTAAATTGAGGTGGAGGAGGGAGGAGTCGGTACAGGTGCGCCGAAATAGAGATTTTTACGCTCCACTCCAAACGAAGACTACTAATGACATCAAGTCTCCGTTTGTCAACCTTGCTTTTTCCTGGTGTGTGTGTGTGTGTACTCACCTATTTGTACTCACCTATTTGTGGTTGCAGGGGTCGAGTCATAGCTCCTGGCCCCGCCTCTTCACTGATTGCTACTAGGTCCTCTCTCTCCCTGCTCCATGAGCTTTATCAAACCTAGTCTTAAAACTATGTATGGTTCCTGCCTCCACTATGTCGCTTTCTAAGCTATTCCACTTCCTGACAACTCTATGACTGAAGAAATACTTCCTAACATCCCTTTGACTCATAGGAGTCTTCAACTTCCAATTGTGACCCCTTGTTTCTGTGTCCCCTCTCTGGAACATCTTGTCTCTGTCCACCTTATCTATTCCTCGCAGTATTTTATATGTCGTTATCATGTCTCCCCTAACCCTCCTGTCCTCTAGTGTCGTCAGGCCGATTTCCCTTAACCTTTCTTCGTAGGACAATCCCCTTAGCTCTGGGACTAGTCTTGTTGCAAACCTTTGCACTTTCTCTAATTTCTTGACGTGCTTGACCAGGTGTGGGTTCCAAACTGGTGCTGCATACTTCAGTATGGGCCTGACGTATATGGTATACAGAGTCTTGAATGATTCCTTAGTGAGGTATTGGAACGCTATTCTTAGGTTTGCCAGCCGCCCGTATGCTGCAGCAGTTATCTGATTGATGTGTGCCTCAGGAGATGTGCTCGGTATTATACTCACCCCAAGATCTTTTTCTTTGAGTGAGGTTTGCAGTCTTTGGCCACCTAGACTATACTCTGTCTGCGGTCTTCTTTGCCCTTCCCCGATATTCATGACTTTACATTTGGCAGGGTTAAATTCAAGGAGCCAGTTACTGGACCAGGCTTGCAGCCTGTCCAGGTCTCTTTGTAGTCCTGCCTGATCCTCGACTGATTTGATTCTTCTCATTAACTTCACATCATCTGCAAACAGGGACACTTCTGAGTCTATCCCTTCCGTTATGTCATTCACATATACCAAAAACAGTACAGGTCCTAGGACTGACCCTTGTGGAACTCCACTCGTCACAGGTGCCCACTCGGACATCTCGTCACGTACCATGACTCGTTGTTGCCTCCCTGTCAGATATTCTCTGATCCATTGCAGTGCTTTTCCTGTTACGTGTGCCTGATCCTCTAGCTTTTGCATTAATCTCTTGTGAGGAACTGTGTCGAACGCCTTCTTGCAGTCCAAAAATGCAGTCTATCCACCCTCTCTCTCGTGTCTTACTTCTGTTATCTTGTCATAAAACTCCAGTAGGTTTGTGACACAGGATTTTCCTTCCCTGAAACCATGCTGGTTGTCGTTTATAAGCTTGTGTCTTTCTAGGTGTTCCACCACTCTCCTCCTGATGATCTTCTCCATGACTTTGCA